>JAAGNO010006641.1:73735-107971 GCA_033439905.1 Ceryle rudis | reverse complement strand
ATAACTATGAGACCACCTGCATGTGAAGTAAGACCTTCATTATTTGTAATCACAGCACTTTATAGAAATAGTACACATTTTAGTGGTTTTTTTACTTTTATTAGTTTTGTGGCAGCAGCAGGATTATGCATGAATTTAAAACTGGAGCCATAGTGATGGATAAGGTCCATGCTGTCTTGTATGCTGCAAAAAAATGACAACTGTGTGCTTTACTTCATGGACCTTAAAATTTAAATACAGGAAGAGGGATAACTGATGATTAAGACAGGGCAAGAAAAAAACCCAGAAGGCAGTATGTTAATCCACAAATATCCTTGAGATTATTCTTTTCCTCTAATCATAGTGCAGTAGTTTACTATCATGATCTATGATCACTTTTCTAGGCTTTGATTTTAGATTTTTTTTGTCTGCGGGTCTCTCTTTCATATGCTTTTAACTTCTAATCACACACTCCCTATCCATTGAATACATCTGACCTTTTCACAAATGTCATGGCAAAAGAAGACAAAAGGTTAGTTTGATGATACTTGGTAAAGAAATTAATCATTTCAGTAATTACAGTTACTTCATTCCTTTTACTTCTTCTCCTAATACAAAGTGCACAAAATATTTTTCAGGTGTTCTTTTTGAGTGAGCAGAGATGTTATAAAATTACATTTACATGACATGATGAATGTCAATGGATGTTGCACATTTCTTTACCATTTGTGTTCCAAGCTGTCATTTATGTTCTAATTTCTAATATTGCATTCCAAATATTCTTGCAATATTTTTAATGTGTGGCAGTTAGACTATATCTAATAATTTTATATATTTAGATTAATTGTAAAAGGAACTGTGAAAAGATTCTGATTTCTTATTTTATTTCCTCTTCTTAAAACGGATATTGAATATATAATTCTGATGGTTTTATATAAAAAATTTGTCATTGCTAGTATTACTTGTTTTGATCTTTTTTTAAATAACTGCACGTGTATTATCTAGTTGTCAGAGAAAATAGCAAGGATCAAAGGTCCAAAATAACTTTTCAAAGTAATTAGATCTTTGTTATCTTTGTTATAGTTCTTAATCCTTAGAAAGTTTTCACTGTGTAAGTGATTATTTATCAATGCCATTATCAAGCAAATATGTGAAAAAATTACTGCTGTAACTTGGGAAAGTAATGTGTTATTTTAATTTAGATTTATTCGTTCATGTTCAACTTCTTTTTGACAGTTGTCATGTTAGCAGCAGAGAAGCGCATATTGGCAGTTACCTAGGCACATAGTTGGCAAGAGAGCAGTCACGTTCTGGATGTGGGTGAATGTACCAAGTTACCAGATGCTTCAAGCAGATGGCCAGAACTAAAGATGAGAGAGACCAGTTTTGGCTTGGTTTTCGAGAAAGCTACCATACCAATTTTGGGGTTCTGTAGTACAGTTGGCTAGTAAAAATGCCTAGCCAAAATCTAGCAGAGCTACTGGCAAAATCTGCATTTTGTTGTTTGTGTGTTTTGTCTTGTTTTGGTTTGTTTTTTCCTTTATGGCTCTTAAAATATAAATATTAAACATTCTTAAAATGTAGAAACAGGTGTGTTCAGGTAGTTGTAATAAAGACAGACAAAGATAGTGCCTATACTTGGCACATAATATTTTCCTTGGAAATTACTTACTTGATATTTTTTTTGATTTATTATGGGGAAAAGGTTGCTGTAATAAAATTAGCATAATAATAAACATGATAATTTTAGGAGATACAATATCTGTTCTGTAATTTTCGAGAACAAAGATTTAGGCTTGAAAGACCTAAATGAATTTAAATTATCAGTCTTTAATGGCACACTCCTAATGGTTAGTGAATTCACCTTTTAGCTTTTGATGTATTTATGATTTGTTTTGGGAAATGATCACATCAGTGTAATTGCCCTTACAATAATGAAAAAAAAACCCAAACCATTTCCAGTGTGCACTGTATTGATTATCCACTATAATAATCTAAAGATATAAAAGGGCTTAATGAATGAAGCTATATAAGGAACATGCAGCTACAATCGCAGTAAGCAGTTGATTTGTACTTATATTACATGGAATGTATTTTGAGATTCGTGAAGGAATAAAATTTATTGCTTGTCATTACAATAAACAGAAATTCCTTACTAAAAACTAAAATAATAACTGAGTTTTGAGGTGTCAGTATTGGATTAGGTAGTGTTTTCTATGTTGTGAATTTTCTTACCAAATTAGTCTGAATTACTGTAACTTCATAATTGTGAATATATTGGATGATTACTTTCATACTGAGCCACTGGGGGAATCTGGTTCACAATGTATTGTTCAACAGAAATGGATAATTTTTTTTAATCTTGCTTGAGGCAGTGCAGGGAATGGATTGATGAAAAAACAATTTCAGGATGCAAAACCTGACAATGCATAAAGCAGAATATTATTGTAAAGATTAGGGAATAAAAGTTATGTTTTCTGCTGTGTTTTATATCAGTTGGAGTGATTTATGCATACTCAGAAATTACCAGCTCATAGAGATACTGTCATTTCTGATTGCAGAAAGTGTTTTGGTTTGTATTTAGTTTTAATTACAGTTTTTTGCTCAGCTGAGCATCTCATTAATAACATTACATTTTAAGATTTTTTTTATATGATTTGCAAATCTAATGTTATTTTTAGATCTGAAATTACTGCTTTTTGTGCTTTTATGACCCATTCCTCAGCTCTAATCCACCCTATAGGATTATCATGGTTCATTATTTCCCCAGAAGAGAAAAAATTGAAATGTTGATCTTATTTTCTCTTTATGACTTGTTTTTTAAAATAAGACCAGAAAAAAAAGAGGGTAAATAAAGAGCAACACTTACAGTGAAGTACAGTATCCCTCTACTCTGTGTGGCACTACAGATAAATAATCATATAGTTTCTTGACCAGAAACTGAAATCTCTCTTAAGTGTTTTTCTTTTCCTTTCAAAACTGCAAATTTATTTTAACCGCTTTTACCTCTCCAGCATGTATAGATTCATAACCACCTTCCGTACTCAATTTTTTTTAATGTACTGTCCTAGTATCTCCTACTATGTTAAAGTAAGTTTTTGTGTTCACTCAATCCCTTAAAGTTAGATGATTTGACTAATAGCATGTCACTGAACAGGTTTATTTTGATTATGAAACTTACATGATATAGCCACATTTTGATTTTGTATTGCTTTCTTAGGTCTCCAGCATCTCTCATCCTTTTACATCACATTTCTGCATTTTGGATGCCAAATGTGACAGCAGTGTTAAAAGGAATGTTCTGATCTCCCAGAGAATTTTGACCAGTATTTACTGTTCAAGTATTTGAGTCAGTCAATCAGATTGTGATCACTGCACTAAATTTAGTGCAAAGCTTGCACTGAATTTCCATTGACAAGCATAATTTCTCTGGCACTTTATTGTGATTCCTACTTATGATTCCAAGACTATGGATAGACATATCTGCTGTAGGTGCCTATGGAAAGACACATAGGAACATTGCCTCACATAAGAATGTTAAAGATGTACAGATGTATTTGTGCAATGAAATGCATCTTGCTCTGGGAAACGGACTCCTCAGACTGAGCAAAAGATAAGTCTGAAATAAGATTCCGAAAAAAGCCCATTAGTGGTGATTATGGAAAGATAAAATGAACAGTTCTGTTCATCACTAGTGTTGAGGTGGGATAGATGTACCATTTCAAATTGTCCTTACAGTTTGTCCTTCCAGAGACGGATCTGACATAATTTTGTAATAAATGGTAAAGTTAAGTCAAAGCAACCTGCTTTTTTATTATAAGACATTTATTTTTAAGTCTGATTTCAGGCTTTTGCTTTCAGACAATGGCATGGTTCTCTCTTCCTGCAGTAAAACAAACTTGAATATGTAAAGAAAGATATTTCAATAGTGTGTCATTTCAATAGTATGAAATGACGAAATATGCTTTTAGGGTCTAGCAGTAATTTCTGCTTCAAAGTTGGAAGATGTCAGAGAGAATATCAGAAGTAAGGAGAAAGACATGGTATGCTTGCTTACTCATAGAAGGACCAATGTCTGGAAAATAACTAGGAGTATGTATGAGAAAAACATAACAGGCAAACATAAGGCTTTGTGTCCTATATAAATACTTGTGAAGAAAATAAGACTTCCGGATACATAGTATAAGGTCTAGAGTAAATCCCATAATGTAGTAGAAAGAAGTATAAAAATAAGGGTAGAATGATAAGGAAAATAGATATATCGATAATTCAATAACACCTTCAGAAATTGCTCTTGGGGTTTTAGAATTTTCTGCTGTTCTCCACAAGAAACAAATGCAGCAGGGATAGCAAAGTTGTCTTAGTTTCTTTGAAGTAATCCACAGAATTTACAATATTTAAAGCTATACATGTTCCTGCAGTTCAGAAAAGGAAAGTACATATATACCATAGAAGAGTTTAAAGCATAAGACTCATGAACTGCTATTTGGAAGGGTTGGGTTACTTCTTAAATGGTTCTTCCACAGCTAGTATGTTTAAACCAGACAGACAGCATCTCAAGAGCATTTGATTCACTATTGCAAAAAAGATTCAGGTGACAAGGTATTTCTCTAAAAATCTAAGTAACTCTCTTGCAGGAGTGTATAATAGGTAGTGCAGATACTTTTGAAGGCAAATAACCAATTCACTTGATAAAATTAGCTGATGCAATGCACAAAGCAATACCAATAAAAGTGCATTGAGGTTTAATATGGTTAACTACAATTTAAACAGGTAAACAAGGATAATTTAGCTTTGGTGTGTGGCTTTTTCTGCCAGTTCTTATAAATGTGAGCCGAATATATAGTTTAAGTTTCTTATAATATAATTATCCTTCCTTCAGGCAATAGTTGTCATCTTGCTCAATATTATAATGATGAAAATTATGAACCACCTGTCTGTCTTCTTGCAAATGACTCTGTGTCCTCTGTTAATGAGCATGGAAATGTCACCTTAAATTGCTTTAACATTCTTAATACAAAGAAAACAAGGCATGGAAAGCATTTGAAGTTCAAAATCCACACCAGTTGCTAAATTTGTGTTAGTGTGCATTAAACTGCCCTTATCATGGTATCCTATTGTATGTGGGAAATGCAGATTCTGAAAGTAAATCCAAATTTAACTTTTTTCATTTGGAACAGGGAGTGCTGAACAGTGTGAGTGTTCTAACATCTATAGTTTCAAACGCTGACCAATCAGGTTCAGTTTCCACTACTGTTTGAGGAGAATGATCATGATATATTTCTGAAATTCTAGTTCTAAATCTCCAGTTCCATATGGTAACTTTCAGTTGGTTAAAGGTTGAGATTATTCTGGAATTAAACTAATAGGCAAAGCAACATATCTGAATGGCTGTGAACTTGAAAAGTCCTGAAAACTTTTCCCTCAAGGTGACAGAATGCTCTCTCCTGTCATTCATGAGAGATAGTGTGAGACACATCCAGGGAAGATGAAGCAGCATTTGAAAGTTATAGAAGTAATGAGTAGATACTTATAGCAGTTATGAGGTGAAATGGCTTTGTTTGGCAATCCTTCAGGAGCAGGCTTTTAGGATTGAGCAAGACTTGCATTACAAGCAGGAAGGGAAATACCCTGAAGGATAAAAAAATATTTGGCTTGAAAATTGGGGTTTAGTTTCATTATATTTCCCATGTTGCTGCTAAACTAAGAATTGAATGATAATAGATAAGTTAAAAATAAGCTTGCTGTTTATATATTCTTTTTCTACAAATGATTATTCTTCAAGGTTGACTTTTAAAACATCTTTAGGTAGTTAATAAAAGTCTATCTTGAAAAAAAATACTGAGGAATTCTTAAGTTCCCTTTACAGTCAGGATGTGTAAATCCTTTTTAATGTCCTTTTGGTTTATAAAGTCGTATAGACACAAAACCCCCCAATATTCACTAGTCTAACATTTGAATGAAAGATGGTGAATCTACTGCAGATGGAGACATAGATATTTAGTTACAAAAACCTAACATTACCTTGAAAGAAATAAAAGTGGAAGACTGCAGATATATACTGATGAAGATAAAGCAAAGCATGGTATACCTTTGAAAATTGTCATAGAATCACAGAATGATAGGAATAGGAAGGGACCTCTAGTCCAACCCCCCCTACTAAAGCAGGGTCACCCAAAGCAGTTTGCATCATGTCCAGGCGGGTTTTGAATATCTTCAGAGAAGACTCCGCAGCCTCTCTGGACAGCCTCTTCCAGTGCTCTGTCACCCTCAGAGGAAAGTTCAGATGGAACTTCCTGTGCTCTAGGTTGTGCCCTGTTACCTCTCATCCTGTCTCGGCAGCACTGAAAAGAGTCTGGCCCCATTCACTTGATACCCACCCATTAGATATTATTAAGCATTGATAAATACCCTCTTAGTCTTCTCAAGGCTAAACAGTCTCAGCCTTTCCTCATAAGGGATATACTTCAGTCCCCTAATCATCTTTGTAGCCCTCCTCTGGATGCTATCCAGTTGTTTCCTGTCTCTTGAACTAGGGAACCCAGAACTGGACACAGTACTCCAGATGCAACCTCACTAGGGTAAAGAGGGAGGATGACCTCCTTCGACCTGCTGGCCACACTTTCAATGCATCTCAGCATACCATTGACCGCCTTGGCCACACAGGCACATTCCTGGCTCATGGTTAACCTGTTGTCCACCAGGACTCCCATGTTCTTCTCCACGGATCTGCTTTCCAGCAGGTCATCCCCTAACCTGTACTGGTGCATGGTGTTTGTTATTCCTCCCTAGCGGCAGGACCCTACACTTCCTCTTGCTGATCAGTGAAGATTCCTCTCTTCCCAATCTCAGCAGATTCCTCTCTGCCCAACTCTCTAACCTGTCCTGTCCATGTCTTGCTGAATGGCAGCACAGCCTTCTGGTGTGTCAGCTACTCCTCTCAGTTTTGTATCATGAGCAGACTTGCTGAGGGTACACCCTGTCCCTTCATCCAGATCATTGATGAATATGCTGAACAAGACTAGTACTGACCTGTGGGGAACACTGCTACCTAGAGGGCTCCAACTAGACTTCACTGCTAATCACAATCAGCTGAGTGCTGTCTTTCAGCCAATTCTCAATCCACCTCACTGTCCACTCATCTAGCCCATGCTTCCTAAGCTTACCTTTGAGAAGGTTGTGCGAGACAGTGTCAAAAGCCTTGAAGTTGAGATAGACAACATCTACTGCTCTCCCCTCATCTACCCAACTAGTCATGCCATCACAGAGGCTATCAGATTGATCAAGCATGTTTTCCACTTGGTGAATCCATGTTGACCACTCCTGATAACCTTCTTTTCCTCCACATGCTTAGACATGACCTCCAGAATGAGCTGTTCCATCACCTTTCCAGGGATGGAGGTGAGGGTGACTGGCCTGTAGTTCCCCAAGTTCCTCTTTCATTCCCTTTTTGAATACTGGAGTGACACTGGCTTTTATTTCAGTCCTCAGGCACCTCTCCTGCTCTCCATGACCTTTCAAGGATGATGGAGTGATCATGTAGTGATCTGTGCCATTTCAAAAAGGTTTCACAATAGATCGAACAAGTTGTGTTATTAGGAGCTTGGTCTATTAGCAAACCCCTTTTTGTGAAGGGAATTCCTACTTTGAAATGTTGTTTTGCTGTGAGTTAACAGATCTTTTGAATATATCTCCATCGGCATGGTGCAAACTTTTCCTTATCGTCACTATCCATGATGATGATCTAATAAATAAGAAGATATCAAGGATGTTTTGGGTATAGGCAATGCTCATGTAATGTTTGCAGATCAAAATGTTAACTATTAACTATGCACAGCTGATAAGCACTCATAGTTGGTTTTTTTTCAGTTTTGAGCTGAATAAAACTGGTAACCTAGGAAATGTAAAGGTGAAGGAGCCTTGATTTGTTCCTCTTTCTGGTCTTCCAAGCTATTTTCAGGGCTTTAATTCTTTCAGAAATTGCTATAGGAACTCACTTTTGTGACAGAGAAGTAGGAATTCTATTCTGGTAAAGCATAAATTCTCCTCTTGATGCCCCCAAATACTTCTTCCCTATATATGGACTCAATTTCTAGAACTGTTAAGGAGAGAGAGGCATTTTTCACCTCTGAACTTGTTGCAGAATGTGAAAGAACCTTACAACCCACTAACTATTTGTGGTTAATGGGAAGATTTCTTTTTATTTATTTTGCTTTACTGTCTAGATAAAATAGTAGATTATATACAAATATGATCCTTGAAATCTAATGGAAAGATAAATCTGCCCGTTCTAGTAAAAAAATCTTTCTGCTTCATTTGCTTAATTGTGAAATAGCACATTTTTCAAGCTGTTATTAAGGTTTGAAATGATTAGCTTTCATTACTTTGGTAATTAGTTTAGGCAGATTGTTTTGGAACAGGCTTATTCCTATCTTACTTCTACTCTATCATTTTTTTTAATACAAAAATCACTCCTGAAGACTTTTTCACTATGGTTTTAATTGCTTTCTCTTTTAAAAATATCAGTAGCTAAGAAGCGTGAAACAGAATTTGTTTCACTGGAGAAAATCCTTAATTCCAGAGGCTACACATGTTAGTTTGATATTTTAATGTTTAGAAGAGTTAGGCTTCCATTCTACATGTTATAGAAAGGATGTTGCAGGGTTAGATGGATTTTACCAATAGGGACAAGACAAATGAAGGTAATTATTTGGCTCTATTGGGCAACACACTTTTAAAGCAACAGCTACTGTAATACAGTAGTTTATTAACTAATTTTTTTTATGTTCAAAATTATTATCAGATTTCAGTGACTTCTGTCTGATGTGACAATATTAATGAGGGCACTGACGCTTGTTGCAATACCACATCTATTTCTTCATAAAATAGACATTGTTAGTAGAGTTAAAATAGTTACAAAGATTAGCCATAGGAGGATATGGATGCTCCATAAGGAGGGTACAAATAGAGTATTCTGCAGTTTGGGCGTGTCTTAGAATCCAGATGAGGTTAATTGTGTTCTCATTTAATTTTGTGACTGGAAAATATTGAGAATACTTAATTGATTGGAAATCAATTTAAGGTAGCTCTATCTATATCTCCCAGCCTTGCACATCCTGACTTGAGGGATGCTGATATATAGAACTCATAGTCTTTCTGCCAGTCAGCTTCAGAGTTTAAAGTAAAAGTATTTGGTAAGAGTCATCAAACTCTTCAGAATGACTATTTGTCCTTTATTTTTAGTTTGGTCAACTCAGCTTAGCTTTGTAAAATAGCTGTAGAATTTTAAGGAATTTGTTAACTTCCTGATGGCTAGAATTCTGAGCACAATTTAAAGTGCTAACATTATAGTAAAATTTTGGCTTATTCTGAAAGCTATAGGTACAAACAGTTATAACAGTTTTTGTCTGCTAGAGGCAGATGGGAGAGAATAAGGTGGGAAAGAGAAAGGAATCCCATCATTCCCCCCCCCTTTTTTTTTCAAGTGAGTTGGAAGTAAAACTGAATTGACATTAACTTAATTCTACCTCTGTGCTATTCAGTGAATCCTAGCATTTATCAGAAAAAAAAAATTAAAAATTCATTCCTTTGTCCTTTGAGAGTTTGTTTTTTTCTTTTTTCTCAGGCTAAGGTTATCTGTCTAATGGGTCTTTGGGGATCCATGTGGTAAGAATTAGACTTCTCAGCCCTTTCTAGGCCCAAAAGAGAGAGGTGAAATCAGCAATTACTATGTCATCAGCCTGCTACAAGAGCTCAACTTTTATCACACTTAGTCTGAAAGGTCTCAAATTCTCGCCTAAGCTTCATGTCTCTCTGGGTTATCAATGTTTCCTACTTTCTGTGGTGTGCTGTCACATGTATTAGATTTCACTTGCTACTTCTGAATTGGAGAATTTAGCTGCACATTCTTTTTTGATATTATTTTTCATTTAAGTAATTTGAATAAATACAATAATTCATATTTGTTTGATATTCTGAGTTTACTATTTACTCTATAATATTTTCTGTTGGAGCTACTTTATAAGTGAATGGATCAATTCTCATAAACTATTGCTTATGAACTTTATTGAATCCAAATTGGAAATTCCTTTGCAACTGAACAATTGTAATAGACCCAAAATTAATTTTGCATAGCTTTTTATGTGAACACAGATTTATTCATACAAACAAATTTGAAAAGGTGCAATTATTGTCCTGAAACATCATACAGAATTTTAAAGTCACCTTTGTAAATACTTTTTTCCCCTTTTTCCCCAGGTTTAGCTTCCTATTTTATAGACATAAATTTAAAATATGCTAGAAATACTTCTAGAAATACTTGTAGTCCATTTCCTGAACTCTTATATGCAAAGAACTTGAACAGAATGGTCCAGTGCACAGTGGTATATTTTTCTGCTGAGAGATGCTTTTTATGCCACTTAGAAAAGTCTATTAATTCCTAAGGGCTCAATTGTGTCTGGTTAGGCATAGATTATAAAACAGAGTGGTGATGAGCTTCATTTTCTAAGATAACCACATGGGCCTAGAGTGCCTCTGGAGCTTAGACCAATACAGAGTCACAAAAATCTTTTCTTTCTAAGATAACCACTTTGACCTACAATGCCTCTGGCTCTGGAAATGGTGGATTTGTAGATAGGAACTTGAATATGGGGTTCTCAAATCTCATCTATGATATGAAATGTGAAAATCATCACAAGCCACTCTGTTCCATATAAGCAATAAGATTTCTGGATGTTCCTTCCTCTCTGCATACTAACAGAGATCTAGGCACAATTAGGTTAAGTTTGCATTATGTTGCTTCTATTGTTAAAATTAAAAATGAAATTTTATTAAACCAAAACATATAATAAGAAAGCTACAGTTTAAGACGCTAGTTTGTGAAAGTTCCAATGATAAGAACAGGAAAATATTGTGCAGATAAATCACCTGGAATGTTCTTTATACAAACCAAATTATTACTCAATCTCTTTGAAAGTACATGTCTATGGCCTTGACATTTAATCAGAGCAAGAA
Source organism: Ceryle rudis (assembly GCA_033439905.1). Classification (NCBI taxonomy): domain Eukaryota; kingdom Metazoa; phylum Chordata; class Aves; order Coraciiformes; family Cerylidae; genus Ceryle; species Ceryle rudis. The sequence goes on along the minus strand of JAAGNO010006641.1, from coordinate 96,979 downwards.
TGGCATTTATTGAATCTCATAGTCAGTAAGTCACCAATTAAAATTAGTTTTCTTAAGGCCAGTAAAATGTGATATGCTTGTTATTTTTACACAGAATTTTCTTTTATTACTTTATGTGCTTGAGCTTTCCCTTGAATACGTGTCTGGGGACTTTAACCATAGAGTGACTTTTAAAAAGTTTCTCTATTTCTGTCTATCTCATATATCTCATATATTTGTTTTATCTGTTTGTCTATACCAATACAAGACAAACCACAAGCAGGATTATGTTTAAAAATAGAGATAATGATTTCTAGACATATTAAAAAAAACAATGATCATTTCTATTGAAATTGTACTCTAGAGCAGGTATAAAGTTTATATGAGAACCCAAGTAAGTAACATATGGAGAGATATCACTGACTTGAACATTTACACGCAGATACATTGTACAACATGCAGCCTCTGTGCTGTCTGTGCGTCTAAATGTAATAAAATAATTATAAGGTCTCATTAATTGATGAAGAATTTGATACACTCATATAACTACTCTGAGTATTCCTTGGTAAAAGTTAAAGATTATCTTGTATTTTGACTCTAGTTTTACTTGTTAAATAGAGATGTAGATTACAGTTTATTGGTATTTACATCCTTGGTAATTGTTTTGCATCTCAGTATAAAGAACTAGGCTGAATACATGCATAACATATTAGAAATGCCATTAAGCAAATGATTCTGAATTAATGTTTTGCCTTTCTATGCTATGCAAAACAAATCTACCCCAATTAATTTACAATTGATTACTCTATATTGTGCCCCAAGGGAATGCAAAAAAAAGTCTGTTTATAAGTTCCCTGCTATTCTGTTTCTGTGGTTTGATTAAACTGAGAATCAAAAGAATAATTTATTTTATGTATTACTGAAGATAAATTAATTTATCTAATAAGATAAGTATATAATCACTTATTTGTATGGGGGGGGTGGGGGGGTGGTGTTCTGGACTAGCCTAGCATTGCACCTGAATTTATTGTGTTTATTTTTATTAATCTTTAATAATTTTTTGAAGTATATGTGCTTCCAAAGGGAAGTGTGTGCTTTTAGCATTAGGACCGCCCAACATACGTAGATATATGTGGTATATATTATATTAATGTGTTACTTTTAGTCTGATTCACAGACATAAGCCTTTGTTAATGTCTGAGGCACTTCTGGCTTGAATTCTTCCCAAAGCCTAGGTACATAATTAGTCTCCATTAGTTTACCCTCACAAACCAAGAGGTTTCTGTGCTATTAGACCTGTTCAAAACTTATAACCTCTTAAGGACTTATAGAAATGCTGTTGTTTTCCTTGTCAATCTAATACTATAATTCACTGATTTAGTCAAATGTCATTCTTCCTAAGCTTTACAAAATCCCTATCCCTAATAACTGCAGGAAAAAAAAAATGTATTTGAGCATGTTTTCTTCTGTTGAGCTGTTCCTCAGCTTTTGTATTTTTTCCTGAGGTACATGATGATACAGAACAAATCAGCAGAGACAAGTAAAATAGAGCAGCATTTACTGGCTAGAGCTTGTGAAAATAGCTAGCAGGAAAAATATTCAAACATACAAATGCTTATATAAATTCAAAGACTTTTTAATCTTGCATTATTCTGTTTCAAGTACAAATTTAGAAATATATTTATTATCTGAATGAGGAGTCAGGTTTTAACCAAGGCTTTTCCTCTGTTCTCTCCAAAACCACAGGAAAAAAATGCACTGGGAGATGGGGAAAAAAAACAAACCAAACCCTTAAGATTCCTAACTTGATCTATAAACTATAAATTGAGTCCTGTCTTGATTCCTGTGCTGATAAGTCAGAAAAAGGTCTGTCTTTAGGACCTATGGATCTTAGGTGGACAGAGAAGCCTCTTTCCAAACTTCAAAAAGCAAAAAAATGACAGAGTTTTCCTTAAGGTGTGCTCATTGAGGGCTGACTTCAGTTGGCTGCCATTTTAATGTGCTGGTTGTTTTGTACTGCTATTGCAATACAGCTCCTATAAATTACACAGGGCCTAGGCACATAACAAAGATTTCACTTCATTTTGGGGAGGGAGGGCAGATGATTAACTGTGAAATGCTTTAATTCTTATTTTGAAGTAAACCTTAACCTTTGAAAGATGATGGGAATTGGATATCTACTCTATGATTGTACTTTGGATGATGATGTCTCTACATCATTAAATATGTTTTGAAAGATTTACTTTTTTAGTACAGAAGTCTACTAGAACTGTAATAAAAAGAGAATGCAGAAAACAACTGTCAGGTTGGACAGAATATACATTTTTCTCCATACAACTCCTGATCTTTGTTTTTAATTTACACATAAAGCAATAAAGAAAATGAGGTTGCAAAATACATACAGCTACTCTTTCTTTAATATGCTGTGTTAAAATTTTGAGAAAATAACATTGACATGCTGTGACACTTACTTCCCAATTCTCTATGGTACTGAGAGATCCTGATAAAAGTCCACAGTATTATTCTTTTATAGGCTGCTCTCTATCTCAGAAATAAACTGAGTAACATGTGGCAGTTGCTAGGGTAACCTTCTTTTTTTTTTTTTTTTCCATTTTGCAGAAAAAGTACAAGAATAAAATACATGTAAATTGGTGGTGCGGAAAGCAGTATCATACACAGTCTCATATTCTCAATTTGTTCTTTATGGTTTTCCTCTATAGTATTTACGTAACAATGAATTAGATCTGCTTCAGCTTTTACTTTGAATCTCCCATATACTTGTATTTTGCATGGCTCAGGAAGTCATTTAAGCATTCAGCTACTAAGCTTAAACTTGTTTTTGTGCTGTCAAACTATCTATATTTACTGTCAATAAGATATAGCTGAGGTTGCTCTAAGTGCTGATCATGTTCTCTATGTGTGATTTATCAGGTCATGTAAGAAGAAATTAAATGAAATTTTAAAAGTTGTCCTTTGCACTTAAATATGATTTCCTGTAATTGGTCAAATTCCATTAAGCATATCTCTTGAATAAGAGTGTCTGAGTAAAAAGCCAGCAGGCATTTAGAAATATGACATTTTGTTGTTCACACGAGTCCAGTTTAGGGCCCGAATGGGAGTTCTTATTAAGGCAATTTTTTTTGTTCTTGTTTTAGAATATATTTGGTAATTAATTCTGCAAGTTGTTTTATAGTGAGAAATGTATCCCTGTTATAAGAGGAAATAATTTTATAAGGTATTATTAACATTTTGATTTTAATTATATTCAAATACTTCACCCCAGTGAATGACAAATTGCAGACTTTGTCAGGCAAATGTGGAGATCATAGCTAAGAAATAGTATATGATACTATGTTGGTATTACTTTGGTGAAATATTTGGTACTTCTAAAGCTTCTTTTTACATTATACTTTTGAGTTTAGAGTATGCTTGTGTTGGAATATTGATTGAGTTGATAACAGTGATTAACATCAGCAATATATTTTTTGTCATAAACATTTTTCTTTAAAAACATTATCAAACTATAGCTTTTACTCATGCTAAAGAACAGAAATACAAACTGTCTGCATAATATGGTTTCTAATATGAGAAAAATACTTTAAAGGCTTCCTGACCCTTCATCTAAACTTAGTACTAGATAAAACTTATGACAATGATTTTATGTGCATTCAGAACATAGTACTGAAAGGGCTGTATTATATTATCCATTGATAACATTAGAGCAAACACTGGAGTTTAGCGCTGCAGCTTTTTTCTCATTTACACTCCACAGCTTCAACTGAGTTACATATAGTATTATAGCATCATTCTAGTTTTTCATCCATTGCACATTGCTGTCTTTCTTCAAAGATTAGGACTAAAAATGTTGTTCATTTAATCATCTGTATAGGAGTACTCTAAAATTTAGGTGATGCTAATTGACCAGTTCATGTTTCTTAAATTACTCTGGTAGAAGTAATTACTGGATGGATCTTGATATTGGAGATAACTATTATAAGCTCAGCACAAATAATAGCTCCAAATTGGCAATATTCCTCAGCAGAATCATGAAACTTGTTGCAGGTATATATCATGTAAAGAGCAAAGCAGTTTAGGTATATTCACTACATGAAGTAACATACCACTCCAGGAAGTGGAAGCCAAAGTTTAGAGCCTAATATGAAGTTGTTATTACGCTAATTCTAATTCACAATTGCTAATGATTTATTTTTGAGGCTGTATATAAAACTGTAGTATCATCAGCCCCAGATCTGTGGAATACACTGAACACCTGACTGAGCAGAAATACACAGATTACAAATTAAGAGAGTAATTTTTCAGGGAATAGTTCTCCTCTCCTACTACAAAACAGTTGTTTTCTGTTATCTGAATAAATACAGTGTATTTAAAAAAAAAACAAAAACAAAAACAAAAACAAAACAACAAGATAGGAGGGCATTTAAACAGTTCTTAGTGTCCTGCTGTGTTGTGGTCAAACTACCCTTCTCTTGCTAGGTAACAGCAACACAAATATTGCCTTGGACTAAATGGGATTTTATTTCCTCTATAGCTCCTCGCAGTCTATCAGACTGTCTGCCTTCTCAAAATTTTCAACTCCAAACCACCGGCTCAGCAACTAAAGTCAAAACATATAGCAAGACAGACTGGACAGTGCCTTTCACCTCTGTAATATTGATTTTTGTCATCCAGTGCAGCCATACTAAGGCATCTAAGCAGGCTCTGATGAAGATACTGGTATTGTAGATTGTCACCTACAACATTAGCAAAGGAGCAAGCCTCTCTACTGAGAGGATCAGGGCATCATGGGATAGTCAAGTTGGAAGGGACCTCAGGAAGTCTCTAGTCCAATCTCCTGGTCGAAGCAAAGTCAGCTGTTATGTCAAATCATTGTATGGAAGGTAAAAATGAAACTTCAGAGTTTCATATTACTTGCCATGCAGGATCTATTAGTCTTGTCCTTTGACCATCACTTTTCACATAGATCATAGTTGATTTTGGTCCATGAGGATTCAATACTGTACTTTGACATGTGAAGCAAAAATTATTTTTAAGCAATGTTAATGCAAATTTATTTTTTTATGGAATTGAACATTTTCAAATTTAAACTGAACATTTAACTTGAACTCTTTATCACTTCTATTAAAATATCTACATTTCAATTAATGATGGAGTAGATGATGTCCACAAAATTTACTCAGATTTTTTGAAAGTTTGGCTAACCTGTACATGTGAGATTAAATATCATATATTATATATATATAAATATACCATAACTTTTATATGCTTACAGTTGAGTAGTTGTAGATAGTCTACAATCTCAACATAACTATCATTGCTTCCCTGATATATTTGTGTCAGGCAGATTACAGTGTGTATTTATATAAACTTTTTATCAATTTGTCTTCATTTCTTAATAACATTTTCAATGTCTTTGTGCTATTGCTAGGGCTGATATAATGACATAACACAAGACATAGTTTGAAGAAATAGTATATAAAACAAATTTAAAACAAGTAAAGATTGCAAAGGCTTAATCCACATACAGCTGAAGTAAATGGAAAAAAAAATTGTTGCTTTCTGCAGAATTTTGGTAAACCTCAGAGACTGTCAGAGTAGTGATGAAGAATAACAACTGAAAACCAGAAAGTTTATGGGTTTCCCAACACTTAAAAGAGCGAAGGGTATTTCAGTTTGGAACAGAAGGCCAGAACCTTTGTTGGCATAATTACAAGTATGCTAACTCCAAGTTGGTTCTACATACTTCAGCTGAGATGACCAAGGACCCTAAATGTCCTTGATAATTTGAACAACATATAGGTAATTTAACAACTCAACAATTAAATTTTTGAAATTGCATGTAATTTACTTCTCTATACTAGTTATAGTTAAATGATACATACTGAAGGCAATATTTAAATTCAAAAAAAGCACATGAATCTGGATTGCATTGAGAAGCCTCTGAAGGCAGTGGGAGCACTGGCAATCATCCACTTTAAAATGTAAACTTTATTAGAGGAACTTCTTTTATGTAAGTACCTAAATATAAATTTAGAAACCTTTTTCTGACTTCCACTTTCAAACACTTAAGACAAATACATAGTTAGAAGCAAATGTGTTCTGTTCTGTTCGAATCAATACCTTTCCAATAAAATCACACTTTTTTAATTGGTGAACCATATAAATAATACAATCCTTTCTAGAGCAGCTTTTAAATGTAATTGTGAACATGATTAACAATGGGTATAAAGTTAGAAATTATACCAAATCATAGAAAGGCATACAGTAATATAACTTCTGTCATTAGAATGGAACAACAAAGAATCTAGCACTATGGTAAATTCACACTAAAAATGTCTTAATGTACTTTAATGTAGACATTAAAGTTTGCATGCTTCTTTCAAATATATTTAAAAAAATAAATAAATAGTAAAACATTCTATATTCTGTCTTTACTAGTAGCTTAGAGCACAGGTCAAAATATATAAATGAAACAATTCTGGTTTATTTATTTATTTATTTTATTTTTACCCCCAGTGTGACAGTAGTGATATTGAACAGAACAGAATTATTGAGACATTCTAACTATAGGTGAATGGAGCATTCTTTAAGAATAGCCAAATTCCAATGTTAGACATCTTTTTGATAGGATGCAGAGGATAGATGTATGCAGCAAACGTGAGTATGTGAGTATCAGATGATCACAGTATATTCTTTTCTTTTCCGAAAGATATCAGTCATAAATGTCTGGAGAAAGGTACATGGGTCTAGACTAGAACTGGAGAAAATAGGACACAAATCATTAAGAGTTTTGCAATAAATTCTAATTTACAAGTTATCATGAAAGAGTAAAATGCCTAAATTTTATGGTGAGTCCCTCCTCTGAATGTTTGGGAGAATTAAGTTTATTTCTTACTGCTATTCATGACAGCGATAACAATACATCTTTGATGTCCATGATGTTTGGACAAAACTTTTTACTTTCCTCACTTGTCGAGTAGCCATAGAAATAAAAAATATATATTTTTTTACACAATAAATTAATTATGGCAACTCCAAATTATACATAATCTTATTCCTTTTTCTCACTGGTCATAAAGTGGCAATGTAATCTCTGATGTCCTTCATGGAAAAATGTTTACTACTGAGAAGTGAAATATAAATAGGAGGAAAAAGTTACAGTGATGACCATGTGTTTCCATTTTGAAACATCATTTTAATGTCTATGAGTTATATTTCAAGGTTAGGTGCGTATAAATACTTAATATGTTTGCTTCTCCTCATCAAGACTGATGATGTGCTATTCATTTTTTCTGAATATTACTGTTTCCTCACACAGGCAAACCAGAATGCATCAGAATAGTGCTGCTTGATTAAATTCCATTTGACCGGACATTGAAAACTAGATTTGTTTCTAGATACTCACAGTGTAGTACTTGAAAAGCTACCTAACCAACTTTTCTAGGCAATATGGACTGTTACTTCATTTCTTTTTTGAAACTGGCTATATAGGTGTCTTCCTTTTGGAATCTTGTTCTTCGGAAAGTTTTGGTTCTCCATCTAGATGTTTTAGATACAGAGGCTGTACCATAACATTTGTAATAATCAGAATTATTCCAGACAAGAAGAAAAGTTCTCAAGGCATTATTTTTGTCTTTTACTTTGTGGCATGAGTAGAAATGAAGCAACATGATGAAATTTCTATTTCTAGTCAGAAAAATGATGAAAATACCAAAAAGGAAAGAGAAAAAGCATTTATGAATCCCTTCTGCATCTGTTGACATCAGTGGGAATTTTGCCATTTACCACAAATGGAAGTAAAATTACACTCAAAGATGGCAATTCTAAGGACCATCTGTGAAAGGTTTCTGGATTCTTCTGTCTAGTATGGAAATTTTAATGGTAATAGTTTTGTTTGGTTTTAGCTGATAGTTCTCTTATAATTACTTTATACACAGAACTCTATTAAAACAATGTTAATGGGAAAGTGGAAACAAACGCAATTAGCAAAAAATCAAGAAGGATTAAATGATAACAATTTCAGTTGAGGCTCCCACAATGGTTTTGATCTAGACTGGTTTTATGAAAGTATTTGAACACATTAGTAATTACCAGCAATACAGTATCACCAGCTTTAAAGGTACAAGAAAGAGCAATATATGCCTTAGTATCTGTGACTGAGGCAAAAATATAGATACTGTGTGACTTGTAATTAATCAGATGTTCTTTGATTTCTATCTTAAAGTTGTTTTAAATATACCTTTTGCATCTTTTAATTTTTCTTTTTTTTTTTTTTGTGGTTATAAGTAACAGAAGGTGTGTTACAAAATTAAAGTATCCCCGTTACAGAATGAAAGCTGGTATTTGGCTTTAATTATGCTTTAAAGGCATGAAAGCATCTGTACCAGTGTGAACACAAATGCATTGGATCTCCTGACTGCTGCTGAAATAGAGCAGTGGTGAGCATATGGTTCAAGTATACTAGGACTCATTCTGAACCATGGGTCCTTGATAGCATGTTTAGATATGAAAATGTACTATTTTACTGATAACAACATTGAAATATAAAGGTAAGTTCATCATATTAAAATTACACTATGCACTAATGTCTAAGTGGATTGCTTCCTATCAGAGTGAATAAAGGGTTTCTATGATGTCTGTCCAAACCTGCAAATTATTCTTGGGTCTGTGGAAGTGACAAATGTAGGACTATTGCTGTGCTGTTCCACAGATTGACTGGCTGTTCTTTCTGCCCAGGAAAGATAGAGTTCAACAGCTCAGCTACTGCTCTTAGTATGTAGAGTACATTTCTGTACATGTTTTTGGAGCTTGAAGTTTAGCGTGTAACCCTAGAATAATATGCTGAATATCCTTTTTTTTCTCTTATTGCACAATAAAAATGAAATGACCGAAAATGTGTTTGTCTGACACAGTATTGATGACTGGATAATCTATATCATAGCAACATTCAGAAAAATATGTTACCTGAATTATATGTGCTTGGTGAAATTGCTATTCAGACAAACATGTCTAGCTTTATAGATCATTATATTTGCAATTACCTCATTTTGTCTTCTCTCACCTCATAAGAATACCTCTATAAACTGCTATAATGGTCATTAATCATTCAATTTCTCACAATTGCTGTAGAGTTTTAGCCTTGCATTTGAGCTTACCAGCAAGTAAGTGGCCAAATAAATTTAAATTAAATAAGTAGTGAAATTATTGCGTTCTGGGAGTGTCACGAAATAGCTGCTGTACGGGCTCAGATGTCTTTTTTGATAGTTAACATGGTGCATCATGTGTATAAAGAAATAGGTATTCAAAAAGGTGTGATGCATTGAATGTCTTTAGGATAAACTTGTAGTGTTATGCTTACAGAATAACCTAAGTAACTCTGTTTTATTATAAACTGGTATTAAATGGGAGTTTTGCAGATAATGTCCATCAAGCTACAGTGATAATGAAGCACAACTGGACTGTAATTTTATTTTTCATACTGAAAAGCTTTTTTTATTTATTTAAAATTTGATAATAGAAAATATTGTGCTTTATGAATTTATTGTATTGTTTCTGAAACACACTTTTACAGTGGAGAGGGAGGAAGAATTTTTAAAACACTGCCTGATTTCTGTATTGGACACATAGAAAAGAGACGTTTCATATTGTGCAGTGTGTTTGGAGCTGTTGTTACATAGGGAAGAGGCTTTTCTGGAAGGCTCAGCCCCTATATGATCCTTGGCTGGAGCTGGCTCTCCTGCCTCTTTGCTCCTTCTGTGGCCTACAACATGGAGCCAGCTGGTGGGGGGAACTCGTCAGGTAATTCTGCATTTTGGTGGAAACAGTGTGAATTAGCTCACTGTTAAGTGTCATCTGCAAAAATTGCTGATGCTTGACATGACCTCTAGAGAAAGCTGCTTTCTAGAGGGGAGAGGAAGTTCAGGGACTTGAGAGAACTTGGCAACAGGAATGAGCTTGGGGTGAAGAAACAAATGTCTTTAGTCCTTCAATTTATAGCTATCATTACACTTGCTAAAATCGTTGATAGAAGTCACTCTCTCCACATGAAAATTATTCCCGTCAAGATGAACGATATTATTCAGACTTTAGGTACAGAATAAATCACATAAATATGATATAAATAGCGATGTGTATATATCTCTGTTTTCAGCAGAGATGTGCCACTGTTGTAAAGCAGGAGATATTTGTGTTTATCCTTATTAAGGGAATAAATTAAATGTTTGAACTTAAGTGCCTCACAAGTCAGTGATATATTTCTCATGCTGTCTCAAATAAGGATGACTTTTTATTTTAGCACCATGATGACAAAGCTAATCAAACTGATTGTCAGCCGTGGTTTCCTCTAACGTCTCAAGACCACACTAGAAAAGCCCTAGTAACATCTGACCATCTCATTGCCTTTGTAAAAACTATTAGGAGAGTCATCTTCTCTCATCCAGAATGATGGCTATTCTTTGGTGATTTTAAAAATCTCAGTGCACAACTTTGCTCTTCACTGCATGTTCCATTACCTGATGTTTATTCTGGTTTGTTATTCTGAAATTTATTCAACAGGTAATTTCTGAAATCTCATGATTCCTGGACAGAGAATTATATAAACAATCTTTTTTAAAATTATTTTTTCTTGGTTTATTTTGGTGTTTTGGTTTGGTTTTCATACTGGTAGCTGAATGTCCAGGGAAGTTTTGGTACAGCTAAACTTAAGATTTTTACCTTTCTTCTACCAAATGTTTCAGAGACTTTAAAGTATTTCCTGTCAGAGTGGTTATTATTTGCATTACAAGAACCCTCCAGTAAAAGACTCTTTAGGTAATACTAATAATCAGTAGATCTTTTGAAAAATATTCCCTGAAGCATTTTGTTCAGCTTGCAGTGTTTACCTCTGAATACAGATGCTTATGCAGGAAAGGGAACTGCTAAATGATATCTTTTGTGCCAGTGTTGTCAAAAAGCATTTCTCAGTTTGACTGAGGTTGTGGGAGTTGAGAGCAGAAAAGAGACAAATATTCTTTTCTGCTCTAATTCAGAGGTCAGTAGAGTTAAGCTACCATTAAATGTGGGGCAGATATTTAAATGAATTCCAGAAACACAGCAACTGAATAGAAATAATGGGAGTACAGAGATCTGATTTCTTATTTCCTTTGAATTAGAGTGTTACTGCATGTGGCCAAGGAGTTACAGTGAATAGGAAAACTGAAAGAGTTTTGAGTTTGAGATAAATCTCTTGTGAAGAAGATGCATTTCTTAATGCAGGATAATTGTTTGAAGGGTACACTGTATAAACTCATGTTTACAAAATTAGATTTTTCCTTCATTTTAATGTATTTGCATCTGTTTGTGCTTTACAGAAAACCAGTAAGCAGGTTTGGGAATACTAGGGGTAGGAGCATATCTGTGTTCTTTCAAACAATTTGTAAATTAAAGCTAAGATATCATGAAATAAAACCAAAAGAGCATGGTAAATACACACCTATTTATCAAGTGATACTTCCTTTCCCTCATATGTCTAGAACATGTCTTTAAATACTGAGAGAAGAAAATGTGCATGTTGGCTATCTTTTTAAAATTTCTTTGCTATTCATTATGGTTGATTCATTATACAGCACTCTCTTCCATATATAAAGAATTGGAAATCCTGTTGGGAGAGGGTAATTGCGAAAATAGTGGAAGTAGTTTGTATTTTTCCCTCATCATAATACTCCTTCTGACCTGGTGGCACACTCAGCTACTCTGCAAAGAACCCAAAGTGGAATAATCTTATTGGCATCCATACTGGGTATTTCTTTGGTACAGCTGAGTATAGCTCCATGTGCTGTGCTACTCAAACTTTATCAGTTCAGGTCAGCTGAGGATATGGTTTTATTGTTGATGACATCAACATTGATGACATCATTGATAGCTTTTGTGTATAACACCGAAGGTCATAGTGTTCATTTAAATAAATTTTGGCATCAAAGATATTAAGGGAAGTTCTTTATGAAAAATGTTTCACAATAACAGCCTTTAACAGTTTGTGGACTGGTCAGTTGAATAAGTAAGTGGCACAGTAATTCGTTCTTACAGTTACATTACAGTTGTAATGAGAAGTATTGATTTTTCTCTTAATACTAATGTGTTTAATGACTTTTCTAATGACATCTGTCACTACTGTTTCTTCTCAAATTCCTCTGGCATTTTCCCTTCAGTAAAGTAAAGGATTTTCATTTCTTGTTGTACTGTTAGAATAAGAATTAATATTCTTTTTAAAGTAGTGTTTGGGCTTGAAGGCTTATAAAAATAAACATTTTAGAAGCTGTCCCATTTTTGGTCCTCAGAAAATAATTCCTTGAGTGCTATGTATGAAATTAGTTTTTCATCGTCAGTTTTTGTTAATTGATATTATTAACTAACATAAGTAGAGTTTGTGAAATTTAAAATGAAAGGGTTTAGTAAGATAGTTTCTGACAGTATCTCTCAAGAGTTTTGTTTTCCTTCAGCTTTTAATGGTACTTTCTGAAGGAGGTATATATGAATTAACGAAAATGTTGAGGTACCATAACTCATTAAAAACATATACCTACAATTCAGAAAAGGTTCAATTGTTTAACTGTGGTGACTTTTCTTTCAGAAGTAATATAGAACTTATCTTGAGGAACTCTTTGCTTTCTACTGCTTATCTTCTTTTGTTGCTTTAGATCCTCTAAAATTTAGTTATTAAACACCAGCCATTTAAAGTTATCACCAAGCAGCAAAGGTTTTGGTTTGTTTGTAGAATCATTATTAATATAAGGATTAGAGGTAAGAGTCAAAGAAAGTCACTTCAATGCTGCTAAATAGTCTGCTCTCACTTGCAAACACTTAATTTTGTCCTGTAGTGTCAAGGGACAATTGATCACAAGTGAGTATTTTCATAAACTACTCATTCTTGATCAGTTAACAAAGATGATGTATGATATTTCTGATCTGCAATACAGGTAGCAATGTTGCCTGGTTGATCAGATCTAATTCTAGTGCAAAAGAGAAATACTCACCTACTTATGGGTCCTTCAAACAGGCATGCTTTGATGTCATGCTCAGATCTACCACCCTGAAAGGTGGTACTTTGGCGTTGCCATAACAACATCAGCTAGTCATTGTCTGACACTACAACATTATTGCAGGAGCTTTGAGGGAGTATTAACCAAAAATACAGTCACCGTATATTTTGACTGCTTTGCTGGGTAAGAATGCCTATGCTGTGTACTCGGACAATGCATCTACAGCATATTTTATCTGTACGTGTATGATTGGAATGACCACATTTTTATGAAACTCTTTGGCATATCAATATAATATTTAAAAGTAGTGCATTAGAGTATATGTGGCAAAACCCAATATGCATTACTGTATAGTTACTCATATTTACTTAATTTTTACATTTAAAAATGAGTAAAGGTAGACATTCAGAAAAGCTGAGCATGTACCATGGTATATAGAAAAAGTTTCAACCGAGTAGTCCTTTGCATATAGTATGAAGAGATCAAGATTAGGTTTTCTCTCCTTATTGTATAGCACATTCTGTAAAAATTCAAACCAGTATCTTAAAATTCTTGTTTTAACAACTAAAATGCCCATGCAATGTGGGTGAAAACTGGATATCTAATTAATTGAACGAGAGATTGTGGTTCACATAATAAAATAAGCCAGCTTGCTTTAAAGAGATTTCATAGACCATCTGAAAGAGAGGAAGCAAGCTTGCCAATAGCAGGAGCTAATGCTTCAATACCTTTCATTTTGTACTCTGAAAAGAAAACCTCTTCTTGAGCTCATTCATTTAATAGAGGGAATATCGAATGCTGTGGTAAATTGTCAGAGCTGCTTTATTGTCACCATTTACAAAGGTCACCTGAATTAACTGACTTCTTACCATACATATTGTTAAGCTACCTGTTTCCTGACATTTATGGAAAGGTGGCAGGCTTACAGCCATTGGCTATCTGTTGATGGTTGTTTCTATGTTTGCCTCTGAAAACACAGTAACTCTAAAATTACAAGCAAATAATTGTGTTGCTGCAAAGGAACAGAGTCTTTATGATGTTCTTCAAGGCTTACAGGAGTGAAGGGGTGGTAAGAGAAAAAAGGAGTGGGAGAAATAATCTAAATACTGAGCTGTTCTAAATACAGAAATAGTACTTTAAAAAACAAACAAAAATATGCAGGAAGATGCAGGTTGAATTTTTTTCACTTTGAAGTATGCATTAGATAGATAAGCTTTCATTTTCATGGTGCAAAGTAAAATCTCTCTCTGGCTTTAACTGATGCATGAATCACAGATCCATGCTGAATGTGTTTTCATCTGAAGCGATACTGAGTTATGCTTATACTGCATGAAAGAAATGACATACACATGCATAAACACAAACACATTAGGAAACAGAAGTGCTAGCATGGAATTTTATGTAGATTAAATTGGTTAAATGGAAAATTACTGTCTTTTTTTTTTTTCCTAGTCCTCTGCATTCACTGCCCCCTCTATCCCCCTGTGTTGGGTTTTTCTCTTTCTGAACAGCAGTGCTGGGCAAAAACTCCAACTAGACATGTGAAAACAAAGAGATGGAAAGCAAAGACAAACAGTTCTGAGCCTTCCTATACTAAAACTGGCAAAGCTATTATAGTGATGGATTTGAACGGGCTCCTTACATGAAAATATACTTTAGAGGCACCCTGCTGTGATCCTGTTAATTACCAAAGAAGATTAAAACTCTTCTGCTTAATGCAATCCTTTTTACCTAACGCGTCCATTCCAGCTGCATCAGTAATCAGACATTCACACTGTCCCTCCTAACTGGAAAGGGGATGTTTTTAAGCGAAGTCATTTGCCACAATCCTTAAGATGTAGCCTGGCAGAAATTCAATAACTGTTTGTGATATGTTCATTCAGCCTTGCTGCTCAGTGGTTTTTAGGTCCTGACATAAACAGCATTTCCCTTAAGCCTAGCACTGGAGAGAAGAAAGGAGGCTGTCCTGTATCTTGTTTTATTGGTTTCAAAACACAGAGCAACTATGTAATTTGATTTTGCATCTGAAACATCAGGGGAAACGTTCTCCCTTTATAATCTTTTGCCCCTTGATGTTCTTTCAGGCTAATAAATGCACAAATCTGATACTCTCGGAAGCACATTTAGAATAACTCTGGCACAGAAAGAAAATTGCATTTACATTTCCGTTCAGAAAGTAATACGTGAAAACATGCTAAGAAAATAACTTTACAAAAAGAAGAAAGGTAGTTCATATGTTAAAATAAAAGTCAGTATAAAATTGAAAATAAAGAGGAACTTACCCTATAATAAGAGTAGTTTCAGAGCTGGAGGAGTTCTTGCATCTTGGTAATTTTGATTCCTTAGTTCAGGTAGCCACATACTTGTATTAAAGCCAGAGTCTGAATAGATGTACATGCATGGATGTGTGTGTGAGAGTCCATGTGCATGCATGTGTCTAACTGTATATAATACGAAGATGTATCTATTGATATCCTACATCATGAGAGACTCTCTGTGCTGCCAGCTGAGATCCCTTAACATTTGCCAGAGCGCTGTTGCTGCCTGCCTGGCTGAGTCTTGCAATCCAGTGGGGAAGAGGAGGGGGGGAGAGAGAGATGCTCACTAGCTCTTATTTCTCCTTGTTTCCATGGTGGTTAGTGCTGCATCGTTCACCCACTCGATTGTCACACTGACATGGTGCTGCCTGCTCAGCGGTCATTAATAACTGAGCCCCTTCCACTCCCCAGAGAGGAGCCAATGCTTCGGCGTGCCCAGATGCCGCGTAGTACGCGCGGCTGCGCCAGCCTGGTTGGCCGTGGGAAGCTGTCTGTTATGTGACACTGCTGCTTTGGGTATGGATACACGAAACAAACCTTTGCACGCTTCCAGATATCTCTTCTGATCTGTGGGAGTTACAGGGCATGCTTTGTGTTTGTACCGAACAGCTCGGGAGGTTTATATTCTGGGTTGGGTTTTGGGTTTTTTTTAATTTGGTTTGTTTGTTTAGGTTTTTTTAAGGCTATACAAGGGTGTTATCTCTGTTTAGAACAACTGATTAGAGATCTCTGAAGTTCTGCAAAGGCTGCTGTAGTTCAGATGATGCTGCATGTTGAAACCATCAGGAAAAATGCTCTCCCTCCCAGTTCTATTGCCTTTTTTTTTTTTTTTGACTTAAGGAAGTAAAGGACTTTTCATACTTTTCATTTCCAAATTTTATAAAAAATTTTATTGCATATATTTTTCAGTAGAAAGTAAGAGCAATAACACATCTTCCTGGAAAAAAAAAAAAATCAGAATAAAGTGAGGAAAAGGTTAGTTAAAAAAAGTCAGTTTCTTTCAATCTGTCTATTTGATGCTCTCTTTTATGGGCATCTAATTATGTAGACAATAGGCTGCACAGATTTTTATTTCCCTTCCTTATTTCTTTCTTCCTTCTTTTCTGCCTCTTCCTTTGTGCCATAATCCTTTCTCAAAAAATAATTTTTCCCTATTTGTTTTATATCTGTGAACAAAGGGCATACAAACTATAAAGGTTTTAAAAATTGTGAATTAATTTATGAATTGTTTTTTTTCAGTTTAAGTGAAGTACACACTGAAATACATCATCCTTTCTCCCAGATACACAAAACAATAAATGAGATATATGTTAGGAAAAGGGGGTTTTTATCATATGTACTGTTTTATATAAAGGAAATTACTTTTTAATAGAAGATGAATAATGGTGAAATACGAAGATTTGGTTATCAACAGGTCAAAAAGAAGAAAATGTGGGATATCTTGCATGAATTCAGTACTACAGCCCTGATTGGGGCAGGCCACCCTCTAGTGGATTGAAGTGAGATGTTCTCATTTCACACTCCTGCTTTGTTTGAAGAAAGTCTCACAGTCCTGTCTAATAAAAGTATGAAAAATTTCTGAAGATTAGCAAACAGTGTAAATTAATATACTCTTTGCAACAGCAATAGCACCAGAATTCTATTATAAAATGGTTACCATTTTATGAATACTATACATCATTTCAATTCACTTTGAGTCTGAGATTGTGGACTGCATTATTTTTGTTTTTATTCTGTAAGAAAATGATTTTACACTTCATAAAATCACTTATTATGAAAAGTGAATTAAAGTAATGAAAACTTATTGAATAAATTTCAGGTTGCTATAATTGGTTAGGGCAAATTTTGCAAAACCAGTCCTGTTTGACTCATGGGTACTTAACATGGTTGTGGCTGTAATAAAAGCAGTTTTTTCCTTCTGCCTCAAATTTCTGAATACTGCCTGTACAACAAGTACAGGAAATGATGTTTTAAATTTTTTAAATATGTCTGCTGTTCAGTTTTTGTATAACAGAGTAGGACTGCCTTATATATAAAACAATGACATTTAAGTGACAAGCTGCAAATACTTGAGATACTTACAAGGGAGGAAGGCCAAGTGGCCCTTTCCTTTTCTCCCATTCTCTTATTATGGGCATTACATTTTTTTTTGGAATGTGTGTTAAAGATTTCTAACAAAAACAAGCAGCTGGGGCTGTCCTGTCTTTGGTTACCTTTCAGTTCTTGCCTGGGGTCAGGACAGGGAATAGTTCAGTCCAGAAATGTGTCACATCACCTTTCGGTAGCCTCAGGGCTCATCGGTGAAACCTTTTCTCTCATTTGCCCCCACAAGGTGGCTCTTGAAGCCTCTGATAGTATGTAATGTTCACCACCATGAGCTGTGAATACAAACCATTGTTAACTTCCCAAAGTGGACTTATAAGCCTTCCTTGGTACACAACATGTGTGATGGGATAATGCTCAGGATGTGTTAGGGAAGCACAGTCCAAAGCCAGAAAAGTAAGATTTCCCGTGCTAGCCCCAACAGGAAAACCAGAAATCCTTTCTGATCTCAGCTGTCACACCTAATCACACCTATCCCAAACAATAGATGTAAACCTGTGCTACTGGGGTGAGATGGTGGGTGGAGTAAAAGAGAAGAAAATTTCAAAAGGTTTGGGCAAAATTAGAAACAAGAAAACATTTAGTTGAAGACAAATACTGCTATTTCTCTTATCTCAACCAAGGGAAAACAAAAGATCTTGGGAAAAGGGAGTAGGCAGGGACTACCATTGCCCTACATGAAATCTTTCTCAGGTTTTGCCCCTAACCTCATGCACTCAGTGCCATTCATTAAAAATCTGGCTTTCTAGTTAACATGAGAATAATGCAAAAATATATTCAATGATTTTACGTGTGAAATTAAGTTTACAGAGGTGCTTAATTTGTTTGATTCGTATAGACTGTGCAATTGGAGGGCTAAATAATTAAAACACTTAAAGTATACTTGCATAAAGAAAGTGAGTTCTTATGATAGATTATACGTGCAATTAAACTACCTCTTTGATAGGCATACATTCACATAATAGTTAAAATATTATATCATAATAAAATTCTATTTCATAAAAAAAAGTGAAATAATAGAATTCTTAAATTTAGCTAATGCCAAAGATTTTTTTATTTTTCCATACTATCTGCAGGAGAAAAATATCTTTTATAATCAATAGAGTTATGATGATTAAGGTTCATTAAGTTATTTTCCTGCTGTTTTCACTATGATGCTTATTGGTTTTCAAGTAGCAATGTAATCTATTTCACCAGAATTATATATATAGCTTATCAGGTTAGAGGGTAGAAAAAAAAATAGACTGATAGATAATGAAAGTAATGTAGGCTAACTCCAGGTATTTATTTAGCATGCATTTTAGCTGATTATTGAGTGAACATGAAAATAAACTAAATAATTATTTGTTTCTAATTGACAATAAACATAATGCATAAAAACATTAGTTATTAAAATACTGTGGTTCTGTATCTGCATTTTTATCAAAATTGGACGAGGACTTTGAAACTTTTTCCTTTTTTCACTGCATAGAAAGGCAGAGCATCCTTGGGCTGTGATATCCTCTAGGCTTCATGGTTCAGGGAATTAACAATGACCATTTCTAGTATTTTGAGGATCTGAGAACAGTTGTGTTTAGAATGCAGCAAGTGTGGTTAAAAACTGAAATACTATAAAGTAAAAAACCGACAAGCATTTGATTTAAATTCTAAGATGCCACACTTTATATCAGAAATTGGCAATTAATTCTTTTTAAGTGCGTATTCATACAGATTATGTCCAAGTGTAAAAGAGCTGACACTTTTTGAATAGCTTTATCGCTTATGACTACATGTGTCCCTGTCTTGGTTTCTGAGGCACCGTAACTACAGGGAAGAGGGCTGAGTGACATCTCTTTGCACTTTCTCTGTATCATTTAGAGTAAAAAAAAAAAAGAGAGGAGTTGGTGTTTGACAGATTAATTCTCACAATTTCTGCAAAGCATACCCTTAGTGTGTTTTCCATGTCAGGTGTGGGGAGGTATTCCTATCTGAGTAAAGGTCCAGAATTGCTCATATTTAAAGAAATTTGCCTTGTGGCATCATCAGTTAACTTGTTAATTGACTTATTAATTATAGGCAGTTGCCATTATGTGATTTGCTTGGAAGGGAGAAAAAAGCACCGCCTTTTACTAAAATCCCATTCTGCCATAATTTTCAGTGCAATATTGTCAACCTGACACTGTCTTTCACATTTTCAGATATTATGGCAACTACTGACATTTTCTTAAGGGCTGTGTTTCCATACAGAGAAAAGGAGTAATTTTTATTAATGTGTATCCCTCTGAAGTGGAATTATTTTTTAAATGATAAGCAAAAGCAACATTTCTAGCACTAGTTCTTTGGTTTTTTTTTGAAGATGAAAGGCTTTTAACCAACAATGAATTTAAGTTTCTAAATACAATTGTACTTCATAATGGAAAGTGTTATGCTCTGTGCTCAGATTACTTAACCTGCTAACAATTTTCTTCTATCATATATTGGAGTTAGTGTTGATAGAATAGAGAGGAAGCAGATGGAAACAAACCTAGGCCATGAAATTGTAAAGAATTTCACATATGGAAAAGTTCACATTTACACAAGGCACCAGTTACTTCATTAAAAGCTATGTAAGTAGCAGGTACTATATGACTAGAAAAATCTGGAACTTCATGGTAAAAGGAGTTGTATAGAACAGGCAAATTCAATCATGTTTGATGGGGAAGAATGAAAGCAGTGGTGATGAGTTTATGCTTATCTTGGTGATCAAAGTGGTTTTGCATCTTAACAGCAGATTCACCTATCCATGTAGCAACTGTGTTCTACTGGACAGAAAGGACAAGATACCAGGCAAGACCTATAGTGGATTTCTTCATTATAGACCCTTATAGATTCTGGAGCTATAGTCAGCCTTCCTCAGGAATGACCTGAGGTCTGAAAATCTTAACACATTTTATACCTATTGGGTCCAACTCAGAGTGATATGTGAGTTCATCTAAGTTTCATTCCTGGCTCTATTTTAATAGGCAAGAATCTCTGGCATACCAGCATCCGCTGAAGTCTGGAAGTGAGTCACACATAGCAACCACAACCTCCCTGTGCAGAATGGGAATCTTAATGAAGACAGAGTAGTGAAAAGCAGCTAGAGAATCCTTATGTGCAGCTGGATTAGGTAGATGAAGTATGGGATCTATAAAGAGGTTTTCAAGATCAGTGTATGTATTCCATTTTAAAACTGATTTCAGCTCAGTATATTTATGTCTTACTTGTGGTGATATCTCAGTTTTTGAAACCTATAGTAATTGGATTTAATTTATTGGAATCTTCTCAATGGTAGATCTGTAAGACTCAGGTGCCCTTGTTGATTTCATAAGGCTCTGCTTGTTTCTCATGGCACTCGGTGTGTGCATGAGATATACCTTTAAGTGCCATGACTCTTTGAGCTAATTTGTATCTATGTTGATGAAAAAAATGATGGCAGTAATGATTTGGATATAAGGCCTAGAATTTTCATCCTGATGAATCTTGAATTCTCTGTCCTTATAGAGAATACTTGAATACTTTCTCCATTTCTTTGCTCATATCTATTTTTCTTTCTTTGGAGACTTAACTGATTTTTTTATCTGAAACAGTTTTACTCTTTTTCTGTTAACACTATGTAGTGTGGCAAATAATATGTTATCTGTGAGAGGGAACCTCCTTCCCTCACTAAATTTTTTTTTTTTTTAGTTTAGCTCATTTCCCTGATAATGTCACATTCATTTTCTCGAGTATACATGGCAAGCCTCAGTGTTTTTCAAGGGCAGGACTTCATACTTGACAAATGCTATTTTTGTTACATTTTATTGTAGTATAATATTAGAAATGGATGGACAACAATAGTAATTCTAGATTATTTGCTTTTCATAATTATTTGTGCAAGAGTGACGTTGCCAATTTAGAAATCTGTACAAACAGAGTTAGTAAGCTAAATATTAGAACTAGAATGTCATTTTGCTTTTAGTTACTTTTACTCAGAGACTAAGAGAAGTATCATAGTAATTTTCCCGTGCCATCAATAGTGTTCTCAAACTGTGGTTTGAGAAAGTATGGATATATGCAGTGTGTGTTCAGAATATGGTTACCTCATGATAGTTTAAATCAAATGCAATAAATTATTGGAGTGTAATGGGTGACAAAGTGAAGATCTTAGTTGTTTAGTTACCTTTCTTTTTTCCCAACTTGCGGATCTAGAAAATTAATTAAAAGGTCACTGGAACATGCAACATCCTTACCGATTAAAACCCAGACTATTTAATTAGGAATAATTTTCTCCTCTCCTCTGTAATTTGACTGCCAAAAACTGTGGTGCACATTAGGTATTTTTCTTTAAATGTAAAGTTATTTTTTACATAATAAGTTGGGAGTAGAAAGGGTCATGTACATAATGACTTACTGGGAGAGCTGTTTCACAGGCTTTCACATAGTTCCCATTACTAAGGAAACCATTTATTTTGTCTGTGCATGTGTTGAATAGATCTCTCATTTGAAGTCTGGTGCTCTAACACTGAGGATTGCATTATAGCACTGAGAAAGAGGCAAAGGAAACAAAGGAGGCTTAAAAACCCTGCATCTTTAAGGAAGACAATCTAAGAGTATTGTGTTACAAGCTCATGGAATTGTACACATCTGTTTATATTTGAGAGACATATATATACGCATTTTGATTGTTCCCAATAAAAGTGAGATGAAAGTATTAACAAGTAAAACAGGGAAATCAGATGTTGCTTTGGTGTCCTGCACTCTGCACACCTCCGCACTTCTGAAGGACACTTGAGAAATATGTGTACCCGTTAGATAGTATCAAATATGAGTTCTGACTTCCTTTTGCTGAAGTGAAATGTTATTAGACTGAAGCAGAAAGAAGTGGCTATCCAATGAAATGTCTAAAACAAGGCTGCAAGGTGGCTGTATTCAACACTTGGCCAAACCTTTTCTTGGAAGGCAAGTCTGGTTTGGCAAAATTCCTACCTTAAGACATGATTGCAAATAGACACCTAAACATACTTACATTATATTGGGGCCAGCACATGTTCCCCACATGAACAGCACATGTATTCTGTGCTGACCAAACATTTATAATAACAACTGAATGGAAATATCTTCTATTAACAATTATATGCGTTCAACTGATAATGCTCAGAAACAAAAAGGATGCATTAGTACAGTGAGACAGATCTGGTTTGAGTGGATATGTTTTTAAAGTACAAGTATTTAGATAATTTGGAACTGATTTCAAACTATTCTTTAAAGATCAGAATTGTTCATAAATAAGCTGGATGTGTCAGAGAGGTGTAGAAATCTAACAGATAGCCAAAGAGCTGTAGGGAAATTGTGTGGCCAGTAAGTGTTATTTAGCATATCCAATATATGAATTGGGTTGTTTCATTTTTTTGTCAAATGGGTTAGAAAGCTGAAGACAAAGATAGAAATTTCCATTCTTAAGGCCTGCAAACCCCGTGATTCTTTAGGGTCATGCGACAACAAAAAGACTACTACAAAAAGTTAATTTCTTTTGAAAATAGAAATACATTCTATATTTTGTGTTTCTGTTGATGCAAATTTATGTTGAAATGAAGAGCCTTACATTGTCAGCAGTTGATATCTGATATGTCTAATGAATAATTACTCTTAATATGTGCTGCATAGTTCATGTGCCATATTGGGTGACAAGAGATTACTTTTAAAGGTAATATGCTTTGAAAGGATTTATGTTTGTGTCTGTGTGCACAATTAATGCAATTAATGATCAGCCAGTCACATATAGATTTTATTCTTTAACTTCTTGACTGTTAAATGAGAGGGAGAATGACAGC
>JAAGNO010006641.1:13699-73635 GCA_033439905.1 Ceryle rudis | reverse complement strand
CAATTAATGATCAGCCAGTCACATATAGATTTTATTCTTTAACTTCTTGACTGTTAAATGAGAGGGAGAATGACAGCTGTGGTAAAGCTGACATATCCTTAGCTTGACCTAGTTAAATACTTCCGGGTGAAAAAAAAAAAAAAAAAATCTTAGTTTACATACAGATATCAGAACTCATTTTTCTCAGCTAAGAAATACCAGTTTTTAATATTCCAGAGCATTTCTGTTGTTTCGGTGCTGTACTGGTTATGTTTGCTTTCTACTGTCTTATTGCAAGATTGCTTATTTCACAAGAAGTCTCAAGGTACACTAAAAGCGTTGCTATTCATTATCCTTAAATTTATGCTTGCAGCAAGAAATAAATTCTTCAGTGTTTGGCAATACCAACAATTTCCTTTATAGTTTAACTGGTATATTTCAAAAAGAGTGCATTCAGCCTCAGACTCCCACCAGCATTATTGCAAAAGAGATGAAATAAATATTTTTTTAATAAAATAGCTGGAATAGATACTGTCAGAAAAAGATAAATCTGTTTTGATACAAGAGTGTCAATTTACCTGGTGAGGAACAGGACCATTTCATACTGAGAGAAAATTAAGAGTTAATAATTTAATTTGTAATTCTAGTTACCAGAGAAGTTGAAGTAACAATTTTTAATAACTCAATTCAAATATTTGCGTAAAAAAATAAATTGTAGTGGATAATATAAATAATAGTTTATTATTTAGTTAATAGACTAAATAGTTAATAATAGTCTAATAGTTAATAGTCATCAAGAAGGAGGCAAAGGATAGGAAGTATAGGAGAGGGAAGGTTTTCTCATGGTAAGCAGCTCAGAGGAACATAGGAATATCATTCAGAAAGGCTGTTTGAACTTCAGTAATAGAAATGGGATTACACTCTAAGTAGTCTATGATGAAAGGTCATTTGGAGCCAGTAATATGCAATTCTGCTGTAAGTTGTGGGCTTATTACTTAGAAATAACTGAGGAGAACATATCTCTGTATTACTGGTCGACCAAGCAGTATGAGCTAACAGCATGGCAAAGCTGTGGAAAAGCAAATATGGTTCTAGGATGCACCAGGAAAGTTATTCCAGTAGCAGTAAAGAATTAGTAGCACTTTGTACACCTCATTTATAATAATTCATTCAGTTATGGTTTTGTGCTTGAAAAAAAGAGAAAAAAGTACACTCAAACTGGAACACATGCAATTAAATACTATTCAGATGACTGCAGAGCCCACATTGTAGAGGTATATACAGCCTTGCCTTGTATAGTGTAGGAGAGGGAGAAAATAAGATTCCTGCTGATAAATACATCCTGCTGGTACACAGTGAGGTAAAACTATCAGAAGAACAAAATATGTGACTGTGATTAAATTTGTCTGGAAATTAGAAAAGTTGGGGTTTTTTTCCTTCATGTTTAAGTCATCACATCCTGGGACAAGTTTCAGTGGAAATAGTTTGGGTAGAAAAACAAAACCAAGAGCTTAACCAAAGCAACACAACCCAGATAAAGCCAACCACTAAGGAAAAAAAAAAAAAAATACTCTTTAAAGACACTGATTGGTATATTTATAAAAGAGCTATGTGTATAAATAGAAGACTTCATATCTAAATAAAAAGGAGCTAGACTTAACATTTTAGGAAGATCTTTCAAGCCCTTTTTAGTCTATCAAAGATAAAAACTTCTAAGCAGATTTTTGTATAGATCTAGTTCCCATCTCTATGTTCTAAATTCTATTCAATTGTTTTTGATACTCTTGACTGTTTTCAAGCCTTGGAATTTCTAATTTCCCAGCTAGTGGGAATACTGATGTTTCAGTGGTAAAACAACTTTTCTCAATATTTACTCCAGCAAATATAAATAAAACAAGTATAACTTTACTAATTTACATTTACTTATCATTATAAAATAGTGGTTTAGCTATCTCTACATGCTAATAGTTGAGTGGCACTGGAAAAAGTTCAGAATAAAAATGTATACTAAAATCCATATTATAGTCTTTGTTTTCCATCTCTCTAAATAGTTCTGGAAACCGTAATCCCCTTGATAATATTATCTAAAACAAATTGTCATCCAAAGGCCTTAGATTTTACCTGAAGATTTCTTGCATCTGCACCTTTGATCACTAAATAAGGAACTGTAGTCTGTTGTTCAGGTGTTTTCAGTATCTTATGGTAGGGTTTTTTTTTTTTGCTTGCTGTGATACATAATCTAAATCCAGCTACATGGAAGTCACAAAAGCCTTATATGCACCAAAAGTACATATAATCCTCTCTATCATCTCCTATGCAAGATCCAAACGCCCCAAAATTACCTAACTTTTAGCACTCTTAATTTTGCTGACATCTACTTTTTTAGTGAGTAGCTGTAAGAAATAGCTCTAATAAATCCACTTTTTAGATACATCTGTATTTCTTCCTTGGGACTTAAGTTGAATTTCTCTTCAGCTAATAGGCCACCTATATGTTCAGTCATCTCCTGAAGTGGCTTTAATGGGCAGGTACATTAACTCATTTCATATTTTACTACAGAGAGATATTCATCAAGGTAACAAACTTGATGATTGAAGAGCATATTTTTCTCATTACTGCTAATTCAAATGTTATGCCAAATAGGCTTTCAGGAACCGGAACACAGATAGTTATGGCCTTAATTAAATAGTAATAACACTCAAACTGGAAACCCAACAAGTTAAAATGCATAGGTCGAAAAGGGAGAAATCAAACTGCTGATTCATTCTCATATTTTCCTAACTGTACTCTCAGGCCACATATTATTGTCATGGCTGCTGTTATGTCAAATGGAGAATATTGAACTGAATGTGAAGCGGACTCAATATTGCCATTTACAAATGTGCCTCAAGAGTAACCTAAATGGTGAATAATTTGGTATGTCAGGCAGGAGTACTAACTTTTGACCAGAAGAAGAGATTCTAGTAATTCCGTTAATTCCACTAAACCCTCCTGAGACTGTCCTGGTCCTGGGTGTGAGTGCAGCTACTTGGAGAGAAGCCAAACTCTTCATTGCTGTCTACACTGCATTTCAAAGCCTTTAATTGAATATTCATAACTGAGGTAATTATAAATTACCATAGGGTTTGAATTGCACTTTCCACTGATTCATCTTCCCTGTGCCCAGTCTTTCCCTCCTCTTTATGGTTGTGGAAAGAACATGCAATTGCTTGCTCCCACCATGCTCCTAATTTATTTTTTTTTAAAAAAAAGTTCACCTCTCTTTTCTTGGAAGGCTGCTCTGCTTTCCTGACTGCTTACATCTTTGTCCTTGCTAGCTTCTGTCCACGGGGATGGAGATCCTTCACTTCAAGGTGCCCTATGTATCAAACACTTTCAAGGATGTCGGATTGAGGGACTGGCCCTCACTGCCTGTGTGGGATCTATTCCTTCCTTTGTCTGTTGCAGAAAGACTCCTGTATTCTTGGTTCAAAGAACCCTCTGAAGTGGTCTGCTTTTGTAGGGATCAATACAAGGCCAATCTGACCCCAGGACACAGCTGTCAGGTGAAGACATGGTTCATAGACTGTACTTATGTGGATTTCCCTTCTTTCCAGTGTCGATTATGTATAGGGCAGGCAGAAGGACCACTTATAGACATGATAAGTGCTACCTGATCAACATATTCCCCCTTCACTGCAATGCTCCTGGAGTCAGCTGCTGCAACCCCATTTTTCAGGTTAAACTGTGTGAAGGTGAAATTGTGGGTGCAGTCCATTTTTATTCTTTTTGGTGGAAGGAAGGGACAGAAAGAGGAGCAGAAAGGCATATATTTCATGGATAAATGCTTTGAAAACTTGTAAGGCAAATAATTGGAAAGGTCAGTATTCAGGCTTGGCTGAACTGGCAGGAGAAGCTTTTACTTGGCATATGCCAGTATGACCTTTTCCTTGCCCACAATCAGCACAACTGTACTCCAAGGGTTCTAGGGTGTTGATGGCACCAAAAATTCTCTATGCAAATTTTCATAGTGCTCTACCTCGAATAAATTTTGACTCTATAAAGCTTGAAGATCTATGTTCAGAATTTACTAATACTCATTTAAATATTTAAATTAGGCTGACAACTTCAGTATATTTATGGTCAACACCTATTTATGTGTTTTTAAATAAATGCTCTGCAGATTGCTTTTTTTTTTTCTTTCTAAAGTGAATCTAAAATTTTATGATCTTAGCTAAGGAGAAGTACAATATGAGTTATTCTTTACAGTTTTTATTGTTCTTCTGAGTCAACCTAAATGACAAAGGCTTTTCAAAGCAAATCCAAATAACAACAAATTAGGCTTTTTTATAATCACAAATCACTAAAGAGTTAAGATGCGATAATTAACTGCCATTAACACAAAGCAATGGGCAGGGTCCAAAAAGGTCCAGAATTTAAAACCAAGTGTCCCAACATGCAAGATGTCTCTTCTACAGGTTTGTAAATGTGAATTATTAGCTTTGCCTGCATTAGTTTGAGCATAAATGTGTCACAACCTTTAAACAGTATGATTAATCAACCCTTTCAGAAGAGCTCCAGTATTAGAGAGCTCTATAATGCATGGCAAATCTTTTTGTTCTGAGAACCATGCTTCTATTATTTTACCTGTGTGTAAATCCTGTGAATATTAAAACCTTCACAGGCTTTTTAAAGGGTTTAAAGAAAGAGAGAAACTGCTTTTAAACAATGTAAGGCTATAGGTATTTATTTTTTAAAGCATTCAATAGGTTCTATAAAGACATACCTCACCTTTAATACCACATAATTCCATATTTCAGTAGTTCAGTGGGATAATGCACTGGCTCTAAGCTCTCTAAAGAGCTTGTGGAAATGAAACATTTAGCAACAGCAACATGGGGCTTATTTGGTAGCTAATTTGCAGTAATTTATTGATACCATCTCAGGGAAGCATGGAATCATTCTCATTTTAATTGACAAATCATTCCCAAACATAATTGTAGGGAATGAGATAGATGCTGTAATAAAATGTCCTACATTATGGGGTTCAGAATTAAAGTTTTATAAAGACAAATTGACTACTGGTTTTCTTGAAGCCATGAAAAATGACAAATGGTGGCTTTCATGGTAGCGATTACTGTATATGCCTTTGTCACTTTTCCAATGCCTATTGTAAACTCTATATTTATACATTTGGAAAATGAATTACTAATAGGCTACAATAAGTAATAGTGAGCAACATATATAAGTAAAAACTCGGGTAAAGTGTTGGCGTTGTTGAAGGGAGTTTTGCAAATTACTGATTTCAGTGTGATTAGAATTTTACATCTTGGATTTAGCAATATTAGAAGAAAGCTATTCCAGAAACAGAGAGGAAGTAAGTTATTTTTGAGATATGTAGCTCACTAGTGGTTAATCTACTGTATCTGATCCTGGGTGGTATTTGCCATATTGCTGTTTTTACTTTCTTTTTACTGTCCTGCTTTTTGTTCATGTGCATGCATGTGTTTACATGCATGTGCATGCCTAGTAATTTTGGGTTTCAGTAACACAAGTATCTCTGCTGATGGGATGATCCCATCTTCCACCTGCTTTTAGCTTGTGTTGGACAAAAGACATTAGATGAACCTTTGGCCTGATGCTACTTTCAAATCCTTTTGCCATCTGCAGTTATTCCCCCTTAAGAATTTAGTTCCTTATGCCTAAGATATTCTGCTATTTACTGTTTTCTGCTTCCACGGTGTGCCTTGTTGCCACATGAGCTTGTGTCCAGTGACTTGGGAACTTGAGTCAGGTACTAGACTTTGTTACTGATCCTCACACTTTTAAATACATGTTTGTAAACTATTTTTATATAGTATAATACATATGTATATAAATGAATGTAAGCAAATTGTCGATGTATGCCTATCAGAGCATGTCTTCATTCCCCAAAATGCAGGTTTCTAAGTTGTTTCCAAGTAGTGGTAAATGCATACAACACAGTGCAACATCATGTGAAGGTGCAACCTTACACCCAAAAGAGTGGTTTAGAGACACTTAATTAGCCTTGAAAAGAAGACCATACTGATGCAGCATGACAGCTCTGATTTTCAGTTGTGACTCTCTACAGTGTACACGGTGCTTTTGAATTAAGCTCCAGTATGCTATGAAGTTGTTTTTCCTAGGCATATAAACTCAAAAATTTTCCAGATGTTTTGTGTTTTCCAGCTGTTTCGTGTTTTCCAACTGTTTCATGGTTTTCATGTTTTATGTTTTCATGCTTTTCCAACTCTTTCACTTATCAGACTGTGAAAAGAGACATTGACCTAATGGACAAAAAAAAAAAAAAAAAGACAATTCTGTTGTTCGTCATGATTTCTCTTGATTCAGAACATTTTTTTTTAAAAAAAATTGTTTGATTAAGTACTTGCTTTAAGACTATGATTTCAGTCCATTTGTACTGCTGCTTATATTTTTGGATAATCATACTGGTTTCAGATTTGTTTTTAAATATGTTATAGAAGAAAAGACACTATGGCACTAGTAGATCACAAGTATGCCACCTTTTCACAAAACTAAGTAGCTTAAGTATCAGGCTTATGACCATTAGCTTCAACCTGCTTATGAAATTAAAATCCATGTTTAGTTCATTTCATGTGTTTATTTTTAAAACCTTCACCCTATTTATAAGATATCTCTTCAAAGAAATTACAGTTTTCTTCTTTTGTTTTGTGAATTTTCTTTCAAAATACAAAATTTCTTTTGAAACAATTTGTTTGGTGCAGATATGTTCTAGCTGTCTTTCCTTTTATAACCTTCCTCTTATGTCAGAACACTGAGATGCTATATTAAGTGTCATGAAAAGGCTATTCTTCAGACTTGGAAGATTTATTGAAAAAGGGTGGGGTAACATTCTTTGCAAATCTGGTCAGTTAAAACTTTTGTGACGCAGTAAAGAAAAATCTACCTTCACCTAATGTGGAGAGTTTTGAAACTGTCCTCATTTCACTTATGTTCTTATTGCAGTTCATTTTCTTATGTAAAATTTTTACTGTATTATCTTATACCTAACTCTCAAGTTTTCTGAATTATGAAGTGGATTATGTGAGTAGTCTTTTTGTTCTTCTACCTGAAATATACTCATATATTTTAATATATATTATAAAATTTTGTCCAGACAGCTAAATAACTGTGGCTAAACCTTTGCAGAAAATATTATTTCTAGTACTATTCCGAAGATTTCTTAAAATTCACATTGTTTTGCTTTAAAGAGATTCATATAACTTACCTCCCTAAGTCTCTTTGTTGCTCTGTACCTTGTGTACAAAAAGTAAATGCTACATGCAGAGTCACGAATTTACTGGAGGTCTAATGAATGTCTTGTTAAATTAATAGAGTTACAAAAGAGAAAGACAAAGTACAGCTGCAAGGGCAATGTATTCAGGTAGGTTGTATAGTGTTGGATATTACACAAAATCTTTAAGCAGATACAGTAAATATTTTATGTCAAATTGCAATATTTTATAATGATATAATAGTCACTGCATATCAGATATTTAATTCCTGATGTATTTTTATTTCTAATCCCATGTCTTTTGGTTCACGTGTCAACCTGTGACCTACAGCACTGCTTTTAGTAGTATATTTCTGATGCCTTAAAAATTGACTTTGTAGAAAAATTTAATTTACATTGACATAATAGGTTGTGATAATGTATTCCAAGGGGTACGTTGCATACTAATGTCTGAATTATTTATAAAAAAGTGAAAAAGCTAGTGAAAAACCAGTTCTGGTCTCCCCAGTTCAAGAGGGACAGGGAAATACTAGAGAGACCCCAACAGAGAGCTACAAAGATGATTAAGGGACTGGAACATCTCTCTTATGAGGAAGGGCTGAGAGCCCTGGGACTGTTTAGCCTGGAAAAGAGAAGACTGAGAGGGGATCTTACTAATGTTTACAAATATTTGAAGGGTGGGTGTCAAGTAGAAGGGGCCAGTCTCTTTTCAGTGGTGCCCTCTGATAGGACAAGAGGTAATGGTAGCAAGGTCAAACACAAAAAGTTCCACCTCAACATGACGAAAAACTTCTTCACTGTGACAGTGACAGAGCACTGGAACAGGCTGCCCAGAGAGGTTGTGGAGTCTCCTTCTCTAGAGACTTTCAAGACCCACCTGGATCTGTTCCTGTGTGGCATGTCCTAAGTGCTCCTGCATTGGCAGGGGGTTTGGACTCAGTGATCTCCAGAGGTCCCTTCCAACCCCTACCATTCTATGAAAAATGCAAGATGGGGAAAGGCAACAAAATTATGCAATATATGTTCTATCCGAGGCTAGAATTTCTTCCAGAATTCTTATTGTTCAATTTCTTTTAAAATTAAACTAAACATGAAGCTACAGTATGAGCTGAGAATGCTAATCAAGTAAGACATATAGGAGAAGAACAAGGGACAACAGATAGGAGAAGGGGCAGTGGGTGCAAGCTGAAACATAGGAGGTTCCATACAAACGTAAGGAGAAACTTTTTCACAGTGAGGGTGACAGAGCACTGGAACAGGCTGCCCAGGGAGGCTGTGGAGCCGCCTTCTCTGGAGACCTTCAAAACCCACCTGGATGTGTTCCCATGTGACCTTATCTAGGTGATCTGTCTCTAGCAGAGGAGTTGTACTAGATGATCTTTTGAGGTCCCTCCAACCCCTAACATTCTGTGATTCTGTGATATACATATAAAAAAGAGAATCTGATTTCTAAACCAGTTTTGAAGTGGTGATTGGAGTGGAGTTTTCAAGGTGTAAAAATTCTGGTCTCTAAGAAAACACCACTTTTTAAAATAACTTTTCTCTATAGCCAAAAGTTTAATTGTGTCAGAACCTATTCTCCATTCTCAAGTCATGTAATAACTGTGGGACATTTTCTCAGCTGCTACCCTGGAGTTAAACATACAGTTTGTTTCACAGGTCTTCTCACTCTCCTGCCTTCTGTCCTCATTAAAGTTTTATGCCTTCTTAAAGCATAGGTTTGTCTTTATACAAATAAGTAATTAAGTCATAAATATTTGGACAAGACACCTTATTTAATGATGTATTTCTGTATCAGCAAGTATGCCTGAACTCTAATATGAGTGAATGTCATACAATGGTGACTGTGTTTCAATGCTGCAGGGTCCTAGTGTATTTCTTCTCTTTTGAGCTTCTTCTGAAGAAAAGACTTACTATTCCCAAAACTTTTCTAATTGACTCACCAGGCAATCAAAATTACTATGAGCTCACATTGTGGAATCTGACTAATTTAAAGATTTAAATCTTTCCAGCTTCTAAATGCCTTTCAAATATTTAAACTGACATATTTTTTTTTTAACGCTGAGTAGCATTCCACGTGGTTTGTAGCCAGCAACTCAAATACTTTGCTTAGTTATTCATTATTAGTACTACTAATTATCAGTTAGTACTACTAATAATCAGTTAATTATCTATATATATATAGAGACTTTATATATTAAAAGTCTATAGATAAAACAGCTGAAAAGGAGAAGAGATGCAAAAGAAAAGAGCTGTGTGGTTCTGCCTCCTTGCCTCTCTCCTCGTTGCTGAGTGTTCCCATCACGCAGTGTACATACATACAGTCACTCGGTGTGTTTCAGGCAGTTGTTTGCTCTGAAGCGGGTGCAGGCAGTTCACAAAGGGGATGAACACTGCCCAGAGTAGGAGTGCATGGTTGGGAGTGGGGAAGAGGAACAATAATAACAAAGAAACGGATGAGGAACAAAAGATCAGGTATTCTGAGAGCACCAAGCTCTTCCCAGTCTGGTACTGGGCTATAAAATGACATTTGCAGATTAAGTTTCTGGATGCAGTTTTTCCAGCCTTCTGCTATCAGCAGCTGCGTTCCCCAGCCCTTCCACGGGTTTTCCTCCTCCTCTGACCCTTTGCTCAGCTCTGTCAGCATGCTGATATTTGTTACTGGCAACAGATGAATGGTGGTCTATTTTCTTAGCATCCTGAAGCAGTGCAATGAAGGATGCATACCACAAGTGCTGGAGCCAGGAAGAGATAAAGTATAAAATAGTGAAGATAATTATAAAATAGTGAAGAGAAGACTGTGGCAATCAGCTGTTGGACAGGTTGAGGCTAGTGAAACAACAGGGTAATGCCTCCAGAGAAGGCTGATGTGTCATTACATTGCTGCACATTACATTGCTATTGAAAGAAGCACATTGTCCTTTCCTGGGCTTGTTTTCATCCTGATGTTGGCTGTTGGCAGAAGAACTTCTATGATAAGATGGATAGGGGAGCCAGTATGGCTGGGAAAAAAAAAAGGCATTTTTCCCCCTCTTGGATTAGTTATATCAGTGCTAGTGCTAAAAGAAATTCATATTGAACTTTTCCCTAACTTGGAGGCAATAGGAAATGTTTCTCCGAGTATAAAAATAAAAGCCAGGAAACTGGCTGGTAGAAAAAGATGGGAAACTCCGGTCACGAAAGTCAGAGAAGCAGGGATGAGTGAAACAAAATTCTGTAGTACAAAGTCTAATTAGAAACTAATAAGATTTTTCTGTTATAAGCTGGGAGTTATAATTGAAAGTGTCAGAGAAAGAGAGAGATCTGGCTTTATTAGTCTCAGTGTGACTAAAGCCATAAATGTGACATGGCAATGAAAAAAAGACAAGTGTAAAGATATATCAGGATGTATTACAGCATTTTTAGAAGTGAAAAGAAAATATTAAAGGCAATTTACATGATACTAGCAGGATTTCATCTGGAATTCTGTTCGTAGTTTTGGTCACTTATGATTGAAACATGAATTCCAAAAGGAAGAGGTGCAAGATGAATAGTTAAAGTTGGGGAAATAGAGACTCTATTTTACACAGGCATTATAAAATATTCTCATTATTTATCCCTCAAGAATAAGGAAAATGTACCATCTTTTCATTCTCCTCAAATAAGAAAAGCACTGGCAGAGTGAGAATCAATCATAGAATGCTTTGTGTTGGAAGGGACCTTTAAAGATCATTTACTCTAACCCCCTGCAGTGAACAAGGGTATCTCTAATGAGATCAGGTTGCTCAGAACCCTGTCCGACCCAACCTCGAATGTTTCCAGGGCTTCTTACCACCTTTCTGGATATCCAGTTCCAGTGTTTCACCACCCTCATTGTAAAAAAATGTCTTCCTTACATCTAGTCTAAATGTACCCTCTTTTAGTTTAAAACCATTACTCCCTGCCCTGTTGTAACAGGTCCTGCTAAAAAGACTGTCTCCATCATTCTTACATAATGTCTGTTGAAGGTGTAGAACAATGTTAGGAGAAGATCTAATGTCTATATTCAGAAAACAATGACATATTTTGTAGAAATGAGAGACAATAACCCTCTGGAATTCTAGATTATTCAGTAAATGTGCTGGGTTGGTTCTTTGTCCTACCAACTTGACTGTTTTGTCATACAAAATGTCAATACAAAATACATAATTGTGAAAGCTGCAAACTAAACTTAGAAATCAAAAGACTCTTTCTTCCTAAATTAAAAATGTTAAATCTTTTCCCGCTCTCAGCACCAGAAATGCTGAAGGGTAGAAGTGAAGTGGAGGAAATAGGAACATGCCTCTTTCATTAGGGAAAGCAATTGGTCATACTTCTTCTAATTATTATATTTAGTGAGGCTGAGGTTTATTTCCTAAAAGACAGCTTTTCTGAGTGAAAGTTGTATATTGCAGTAATTCCTCTCTTAAGTCTTCAAAGCACAAAATATCAGAGGGTATGATAAATGTATAATGAGAAATGTAGTCTTCTTTAAGGGCTGCAAGAAAAATGAAGATTCCTTTTGTTCAGTAGCTCACAGCATCTATACAGCTAAAAAGATAAACAATATATCTGTTTTCAATTAAATATCAATTACACTAAAAAAATAGAAATGCAGATTCCCTTTGATATCTTATGATTTTTTTTAAATTGATTACACCTCTATACACAAAAATATGTATTTCCTATGGTTTATTACAGAATATTTTGGAATTGGTGATAGAGATGTTGGCATTTTTCTATTTGAATATAGATGAGATAGTAGTTACCACTGAACAGCTTCCTCCCTAAGTTAGGTATGTGGACTGTTGCTTTCAGAGAAGTGATTAGAATATAGTACATATATATGAAATACATCGATTCCTCTAGAAACTTCCTTAAAAAGCAAAGATGTCTTTCATAGTCAGCTTCAGGTGTAACTGCCAATGAATATGAAAAACAGTCTCTAGTTTCTAAGTACATCCTGTTCTTTTTCCTCTTAAATGATAGAGACATTGAAAGCATCAGTTCTCTAAGCACTCTCTATTTGAACATTTTCATGCACAAAAAGGAATAATGCATGTTTTTATCTGGCCCTAACTCCACAAAGCACTTAGGCTCAATTCAAGAAAGTATTCCTAGCCGAGAGAGCCCTTTAGCACATGCTTAAATGTTTTGCTGAACCATGGCCAGTTCGAGCAGATTGCCAACATTTCATGTCATGAGCAATAGTCTACATTCATCTGCCTTCACTGCAGTTGATAGGTTTGCTTTGTGCAATTACTGCTACAAATCTAGCATGAAGTTAGGAGTCTTAAAAAGCAGCTCCTTTAACTCATAAGCTGTTTAGAACACTGTGTTCTTACTCTGTTGAGTTCAGGGGCCCCAGTCCTCATTTTGGGCCTCTATGGTTACATAGCCATAGTAATCTAGCTAGCAATTTAAAATGCCTTTAAAGTGTGTAGGTATAATGGACTGGGTGACCAAGGCTGGTTAATTTTTTTTTTTCCCCATGCTACAGTGCATTTAAATTCATAAAATTGACACTTTGTTGGAGCTGTCTTTCTGCATTTAAAATGCCTTTTGGTAGCACAGTAAAGTTAGTTTATGATGAGCATTAGTTTATGATAAGCATTCAAAACCTCTGATCTAACTGTTTAATTAAATATCAGTGCTGGCCAATATTGTGTTTCTGGAGGTCAGACAGAGATGTGCATCCATTCCAGAGTGACATCTGACTCACAATGCCATAGTGGGAATGAAAGATAATATTGACTGTATTGTTTGTGTATCATGTAATAAATCCTTTGTATGAATTTTAAGGGTTTGTTTATGAGCACAGAAGTGCAAATATAACTCTCTGTGGGCAGAGACTTATTATCTGGTCTTGAGAAAAATTTGACCTGAATAATACTTGTCCAGTGTTCATCCTTTGTTTTGTAAGTGTTGTTAGTACTGGGCCTGTTGCTATTGATTGTTGAAGAAACTTTGGTTCACTACATTAAAAGCTAAAACAATGTTAAACCAAAAATGTAGATTAATTAGTAGTTTGTTAATAATAATTTGTTTCAATTCTCTTTGTCACTTGTGAACCTTCTCGTTTGTTTCTTTTTTAAAAAATAGTTGTATACTGGAATAGGTGAAAAAGTGAGTGTTCAAAATAGTATAGCTTTCCCACCTTTTAAATTTTCTAACTGTGGTCAAGAATGTTACAAGATTTCTGAAATATATTTAACTGTAACTGCAGTGTTTTCATTAACATTAGGTAAGGAATAAAGATAATTATATTAATTCCAAGACAATTTACTAGATCAGGACTTGATGAGGACATGTGCCTTCAGTCTCTTGACAATGGGCATTCCTCATGGTCTCCTTCCTTTTCCTTTAGATTTCATCTATTGAAGCACAGTGGATATAAAAGCTGTTCACTGTGATCTGCCAGAAATCATAAGAGCAACAATAAAATAATTGAAATTTGTCCTTTGTAAGAAAAAGTCCACAAAACCAATCTACCTTTGAGAGTCAGGAAGTGCGACTCATGCAAGAACCACAATTTATGTGTATTATGCAGCAGTCTTCACAGCTGCTTACTACTGTACATCTTTTCCTTATTCCTCCTTTCATTCTGCTCCCAGACACTCAGTTTTCTCTGATCTTGCTGCTGCACACCTGGGCCATCCTTGTGTCAATAATTCCTAGCATAGGGTATTCTCATTTTACTTTTTCACTCTTCTAATGTTAGTATTGCTCTTCAGATTGAAGACTTTTCATTCTCAGTCTACTGTAAACCACCAGAAAGGCCCTTTTGGCCATCACATCAACCCATTTACTTTATTCCATAAATTCATATGGTACTTTGCATATGATACATTGCCATAGAGTGTTCTTCTAGTACTGATCAACCCTATCAGGAAAAGTAAAATCCCAAGGATTTGGTTCATCCTTAAACATTACAGTCTGTCAAATAATTTTGTTATGTGTCTGTGAGAAAGAAATATTCTAATAGAAATAAAAGCTGAAGCT
The DNA here is from genome assembly GCA_033439905.1 of Ceryle rudis. Lineage (NCBI taxonomy): Eukaryota > Metazoa > Chordata > Aves > Coraciiformes > Cerylidae > Ceryle > Ceryle rudis. The sequence continues at coordinate 59,402 of JAAGNO010006641.1, read as the reverse complement.
CTCAGCTTGTGCCATAATAGCTGCTTATTTTATTAGAAGTGAAATTTGACTTAGCTTCAGGACTGCTGGCCTATATATCTTTGCCCAGCAGTGTGAGAAAGGGGTCTCCAATGAATACTAAATTTTTTGTAGAATGTCTGCACAACTTACACATGTAAAATTTTATAGTGTTGTTTTCATTACTTATCTTTCTTTTGAAAGTAAAACTACTGGAAATTGCTTCTGACTGGGTGACATCATGAATTAGAAAGGACATGAATTTAATCTCTCATAGAGGCAGCTGTGTCTGGTACATTAATATGGTTTTGCAGAGAAACAAAGGAAGGCTAATTAATGTTTATGTAAATTCTACAGATTACAGCGTTTAGCTGCAGTCTGTTCTTCTTTACCATGGAAGGAAATGATGGTTGTCCTGTCCATGTCTGTTGCAGTGATTTAGGGCCTACCCAAACAAATAATTAAAAAACTGTGAGTGCTCTGATTTCTAAAGACAAAAGCAATTAAACAACAGGCCAATGAGAAGTTTCTGACAAAATAATTTTATACTAAACGAAGAAAGAAAATTTCAATTCAGATGGTGCTAAGTAATTGAACTGCAAAACACAGTACCTCATTACCATGACCATAAAACAATAAAGTTTGTTCTATGGTAACTGAAAAAACCTCCTAAGATTGAGTACACTGGCAAATACAGCTGTACCACTGACAAACATAATTTGCTTCATGGAAGCAGTGAAAAGCCTTGCCAGCTTGTTTAAAGGTCTTCTACTATTTAAATTTTGTATTTCCAGCAGTGGTAGTAGGATAGTTACTGGGAATACGATTTCAGTGATTTCATTTCCTTATGGACAACATGAGATGTGTAAGCTATCATTTATGTCTTAATCAATTTTGACCTTTAAATTCTTAATCTGTAACACAGAAATAATCTTTTCCTTCCGTTTTATATTTCTCTGCAAATTGGTTTCTAGGATGCATATAATTTTAAGCATTCCTAAGTATATTATTACCGGTTTAGGTTTTGTTAAAATCAATGCTAAATGAGTTGTCATTAACAGTAATTATATAGAGGAAGGAAAATATGTAAGCAGTTTAGTTGTAAGGTTTACCTTTCACTAAGATTCAAATGAAAGAATAGGCCACAAAAACTCTGTAGAAGCCTAGCAAAATCTTAAGAAAAATGAAGTTTTGCAAAGATGGTAATAGAAATGATATTATGGATTTCTTAAGACAAATAGTTATATAATAGCTATAAAAGTCAAACCATATATATATATATTTTGTTTCATTTCTATATGGTTTCTGAGTTTCATTATAAAGCAGCAGCGAGGTTAGCAAAGTGGGATTGATAATACCCTGTGTCTCTTGACAACAGAGGCAGGGGTCACCATGTTTTATTTCATTCCTAGATGTACACTCCATTGAAGGAATGTTTCTAAGAATTATCTCACTACTGGTGCTTAATAGTGGGATGTCTTTCATCTCAAGGCAGCATTTCTGAATATATTGTAGTTATTTTATCCCTTTACTGATACTCCAGGCTTAATATCCTATTTTTACTCTCTTATCCTGGTTTACATTCCAAAATTCTCGAAATGGGTACAATAATTCAGTATTCGAAAGGCAGAAAAACTGACAAGAACTAGCTCTCTGGGTAAGTTATGATTTATTCCTTTTCATGGGTAATATTTCATTGGTATTAAACTGGAGCTGGGAATACTAGGGTTAAAGCTGTTTTACTGTACCCCAGTGAAGAATCCTTTGAACTTTTTTAAACATGCATTCAGGCTGACTTAATTTCATTAGAAATAGGAGTTTTGAGGTTGGATTTTGCAAATGCTAATAACATGGCAGTTGCAGTCTGTTACTTTATTTTGACAAGGGGATGGATCGGTGTCCTTGAGACAGCCTTGGAAATGGAATACTCTGGCTGCCAGTTGAAATCAGGCCAAAGAAAGAAACAAATATGAAAACTTGCAATGAGATTAAATTTTCTTTTGCGTGTTACATTTTTATGAAGTGAAAAATCAATATGTAGAGGAACATTAATTTTATTGTGTGTTAAAACTTTAACCAAGTGAGAGAGCTTGACTTAGTGCAGGCTTGGTTGGAATATAGTTGGGCTGAATGTGCTGAAGTCCTCAGAGCTGCTCCTTTCCCAGGTGTGCAATATTTAGGTTTTGCCTATTACTACAAATTGCCACTTCATTGATTCTTGCTGATACTAAAGATCTATAGATGACATCTCATTTCACTTCAAAATCGAAATGCCTTTAGATCACTTTACATCAGAAGCTGTAAAGACTTTAAGTTTTGGATATTAAAACTTAATTTGCTAAGTAGGATTTAAGTGGTTTAAGCCTCCATAGATTTTGTTAATGTAATTATTCACTTTCCTTACTGTCTGAAATCAAGAAATGTTTAACTAGACATAAGATCAGTCATACAGTGGATCAATATATGATAATTTTCATATTTGAATAAACCATGTGCTTTCTGGCAGCTAAAGATTTTGTTGTTTGGGTTTGGCTTTGTACCAGGTTAATTTGCAATTTATCTGCTACTAGGCTACTACCGTACAGGGTCTGTTCCACAGTTGCTGTTGTGCATTTTTTTTACTTACATGGTATAAGAGATCTCCAGAGTTCTGGAAGATTAGAAACATATGTGACACTAAATTCTAGCTGACATGAGCTATTAAGCAGAACTGTGAAATGGCAGGTTTAACAGTTTGACTGAAACAATGTTAAGGTAGCACATTTATTTAAGGAAAGAAAATAATATCCTTATGTGGTCTAACGTAACCATCAATAGTAAATGTTTATTGCAGAGGGGACAAAATAAATTATTAGATGTCTCTAAGAACTCTTACCAACCTATTTTGTATGAATTCACGTGGTCTGGTTTTGGCTAAGGTAAGTGGTAAGAACACATAGAAACTGCATAAAATGTTTGTCCTAATGTTATTTCCAAAGCAAATATCCCTGTGTAATGCCAGGTATCACTTTTATGTTTATATTAGACATGTGGACCTTGATTTCTGTTTGTGTGTCTAGTAATTCCGTATTTACTCTTTAGATTAACATACATATAGTTGCTGATACTTAAGGAGACTTAGTCATTAACTTGTTAATGATTTAGAATTTATTGCTTCAGTTGTTATAAGTTAATTAAATGAACCATAGGAAACAGGACTACCTGATCTCCCAGAGTTGCTTCTATTATAGCTACCTCTCATCAATGTAGAATCTTTATCTAAATTATATCTGTCAGGTTTTTTTCCTAAACCATTCTTAATAGCTTTCAATGACTGAGTGGTTTAAGCTAGAGTTAAGCTAGTCCTGGGTTTACTTATGCAATAGCACAGAAGTTGGTAGCCAGAGTCTAAATTCATTACATTGTGGAATTATTTTTTTTTTTTTTAACAGTGGCTGTTAATGTTTAAGAGTGAAATTACAGATGTTCCATAATAAGAATAACAGAAAATGTTGTCTCTTCTGTCAAAATCTGTTGATTCCAGACTACTATATAATGGAAATAGTTTAGTATTTTATAGATGCTGCATTGCTGTGAAGATCTATTAGGCACAATTTTTCACCGTTGCATAGTAGAAATCAAGACATTTTGTATCAGACTGTAGATGCAATGGCATCCAAACATACATAAATTGATATCCCAGAAGTTTGCTGAGGATGATAAGCAAAAGTGACAGTGATGGAAGTTCTGTTTTATGTTATGTTTATATTATGTTTATATTATACTTATGTATGCTTATGTGTGTGTGTGTTTATATATATGTATATATATATTATGTTCCAATTATACGTATTTTCCAATTATACGTACATTCCAATTATATATGTTCTCAATTTTTTAAAAGTAAATTAAATATTTATGTATCAGTGAAGAGATTAGATGAGGGTTGAGGAAGGTGAGATGTGAAGTATTTTGTATATGTAAAGACCAAAGACAGGAAAGAATATGTAAGGTGTTCAATATGACCTTGTATGGTAAAAGACAGAAATAGGTAGAATCTTGGAAAAACCTTCTTTAGAAATATATATTAAGTGGAAATCATTTCCCCAGAGGAATGTTAAAAATGCTGTTGTTTAGCACATTAAAAACACTGATAAAATGCTAGAAAATGTACTATGGAGAGCAATATTGCTCTAGTGCAGAGACAGAATGGTTGGCCTACTAGGCATTTTTATCTGTAATACATATGATTCTATTTTTTCTATTCAGATTTGAAGCACCTCTTTTCAGAAAGGCCTATTCTATAGACACTTTTCTAAAAGAGTACACTGGAAAAAGGAAGTAATAGAGAAAAAAGACAGCATTCATTTCATGTGTATTATTCAAATATGCATCCAGTATGCTAGTACTTTCCCAACAGTGAAAAATGCTCTCGCCTTCCTACACAGAGGCAAAGATTGAAAGATGAGGAATAGGAAAAAAACAATGTATGTACACGTTGCATTGCTTTGCTTTAAGTGGAGTTTGCTCCTTATGAATAATTTTAATGTGGCTTTTATACAGGAATTTTAATATGAATTAATGGAATTCACTGGGACTGCACATGAAAAATGATGCTATAGGGATTGTATAAGGAATATCTTAATTAAAGTTATGATTTGATAAGAGATTAACCAGTTTATCTAACCTTAAGCACATGAGAATTTTCATTTTCTTCAGTAGGTCAATAAGTTGTTGATGTAAAGCAAGTATTCAGATACATTGGGCTCACTAGTTATTGTTGAGACCTGGTAAGCTGTTTGCCTAACAGCATAATACAGTGCCTGTAACTTCTTTATATTTGGGAAAGGTTCAAGAATGTGTTTGCAGCAGGCATCTCTTCCTCCTTTTCAGAAGACTGTTTTCACAGTTATTTGCAATATTCCTCTTTGTTGCATTTACCCTGACAAATCAGTTCAACCTTTGCCTTTTAGTTTTCTTTTTAGTTCTTAAGTATCCAGCTGTCCTGGTACATTAGAGGTGAGAGGGGAAAAATAAAGCTTCAAGTCAGAGTACTGGTAGTTCCAATAAACAGGTAGCCCAATTATGTTTGCCACATAATTTGGTTTAGCCATTTGATCAAACAATTCAATTTCTGTAGAGAATGGCTTCGTGATGTATTTTAGAATGGCTGGTCAGTGAGTAACTGCCTTAGAAAATGGAAGAAGAATCATGTTGAGAAATATTAAATGTCTTTCACTCCTAATAGAGTTCCATATGAGTAACTGTTAGGCTCAGATTCTGAACCTCAGAGGGTATTTCTCTAAACTGCTCAACAGACTTGATTTTGTGGCTACTGCAGAGTTTCATCTATCTAGAACTAACACTAAAAGTTGTATTTTTTTGGCAGGCGGTCCTCCTTAATTCAGCAATAATATCTAATCAAATCTTTCTTGAGAAATCACAAAGACACTGTTAAACCTGGATCTCCAAGTTTAAGAATTTATCTGTTTTTTAAAAATTTGTTTCATTTTACTCACCTACTACAGCTTAATTGTCAGAAGTAGTAATTAAGAGTAGACTAGGACCTACAAATAAAAAGATTGCCACTGAGTTTCATCCTTCTTCTTCTGCATAAATAGAATAACATGGGAGATTATCATATTCTTTTCTGATTAGTGACTGTTCTGTCATTGATGAGTTGCGCTTTTTTTAAGTTTGGGCTTAATTATGTTACTCTTAAGCATAAGTGGTTTAACAAGTGGATAACACATCTGAGCCCTTGAATGCTAAGAACTGCAAATGCAGCTATTCTGATTAAAAAATTTGACTAGCAGTAATTCCATATTAGCACACGTGGTTGTTCTTGCCAGTGCTGCCTTTGGATTGCCCCTCAGGCTTAAAGGAGCTGTAGGGAAAACTTTACGAGGAATTGCCATGTGTTTTCCTATAGCCAATTGAAATGACTTTGAAATTCTAAAGCATAAATCAAGATTAATTTCTGGGCATGTATAGCTAGGTGATCCTGAGATGAGAACATTAAAAAAGAATTATGCAATCCTCCTGATAAAAGGGATTATATTAAAATAATTGATGTATTCTATTGAAAATACAGTTTAAACAGTTCTTTCTGATATTTGGGGCTTTTTGAAGTAATAATTATTTTTACATGCAAATTAAAACTGGACTAGAGTATAATTATCACTTAAAAATCTACAGTGAAAACACTGGAAAAGTACTGAAAAGACTGAAGAATCTTTAGGGTAACATTAAAATATAATTGGACTATTTCAAATGAAGACATATAAGCATCACTGTAGACACCTGGAGAAAACAAGTTGCATTAAAGCAGGAAACAGGAATTCTTATTTCAAAGTTCGGTAATATTTTGAAGATAAAAAAAGAGCTAGAATACACTAGTAATTTGATCCAGACTAGACACAATAATCTTGAAATGTAGATAGTAATTATATATGGAATATATTCAAAATTGTTTTTAATATAGATCTTTCCTTGGGGAAAAAGCAATAATTATGCATAGTTCTTTATGGCTTAAAGGAAGAGTGGTGAAGATGTATAAATATTATGGGGCTTAAGAAATTTAAATACTGTTAGTGATATATTCTCAAGTCTATGGGAAGTTTTAACTGAAATCTAAACATATTTACCATTATTCCTAGGCTTGTGGTTGAAACACAATAACTGATCTATGTACTGCAGTGTTATGCCTGTGCTAAAATTCTCAAAATGCCTCTTTGGTCTTCTTTACCAAACTAAAAATAATGTATCTAGTAACTGTTGTGTTCACAGTATTTTACTATTGCGTCTCTCTTCTGGATAGTAACTGACTGCTGTAGTCCAGAAATATTCCTTCTCAACTGTAAAATATGTGTATTCCTTGTTCTGTTAGTTGTAAGTACTTATGGTAACAGCAAAATGTATTTAACCTCATTCCTGCAATCTGCTATTCTTCTGGTAGACAAATCTGTTCCTTAGCAGTGGTTTGGCACTAAGGGTGAGGTGTGAATAAGTCTGTGACTAAAGATGAGGTTACTTGGATTCAGAATATTCAGTTCAGCCAAATTCTGTGACTCAAAGTTGCAGTGGGTAAGTTTGAACTGACAGATACCAAATTTGCATTTCATTTAATGTTTATGTATTTTCCTGAAGGTATTTTTGGTAGCATGTAAATAAAAGTGTCAAGATGTTTCATGCTAAGTACATTCAGAACTGTTAAGCTGCTGGCATACAGCATAGTGTCTCAGCACACATCCATGCATTAATAGATACTCTTTTGGGAGGGGTGTCCCATATAGTTGGCTAAGACCTTAAAATAAAAACAATAGAGTATGCTTTATGCATTTATATTTTCAGCAAAGTTTCTAAGAAGTGTAATGCCTCACAAAAATATCTGTGATCAGTATTCTAGCACAGACTAGTGGGGTTGCAGCTGAAGAGGGATGGAGCCTCACTGATGCTAAGCCATTGCCATACACACTGGTTTCTATCATTATCATCATCAGACAAACTTGGAAGTTTTTCTATTCCAAAAAGCTATGTATTCTCTCCAGATGAATTTTAAATTTATAAGCAGAAACTCAAAAATCTTGGGTCAAAAGTGATTCAGTTTCATTTTCCTTGAGTGTGAATAAATATCACTTCATCTTCTCAAAATTTTCATAAAAAGGCCTCAATATAATACACAATTTAGCCAGAATGAGAGTATCATCAACACACACTTCAGATTTTCTCTGAATGAGTGCCAGTTTAGTTGAACTGAAGCTGTGTGTTCATTTAAGGTTTAATTAATTTACAAACTGTGTGTTAATTTACAATTTAGCTAACCTTGTTAATACTTTATGTAGCTGCATGAAATTATTCTATTTTAGGAAAAAAAATAAAGTGTATATGAAATGAAACTTTTTTAGTAAAATTATACTATTTAAGCTAGATCTCCACCGACGTAGATTAATAGACACCTTGCAATTCAACTATATCACAAAGATGCTCAGATTTATACTAGATGCAACTTGTTTTATTTTTAAGGTATCTATGTCAAGAAATTTGTTTGTTTGTTTGTTTGTTTGCTTTTAAAGTTAGGCCTTGGTTAATCAGACAGACAGCTCATACCCAGTGGGTTTATAACTGAGTGGAATGGGATTTCAACCGGCCCAAAAGGAGGAGAAAGCACAGATGATGGCAATTATTTGTCATGTAAGGAGTGAATATTTCCTGGTGGTATTGTGTTTCTTTGCCAGTTTAAGCAGACTCTTGTATTTGTTGGGTTTTTTTTGTTTGTTGTTGGTTTGGGGGTTCTTTTAGAATAGAAAGCAGTACCACCTTCTCTTAAAGGAATATGTCTTCAAAAACCAGATCTGCTTAGTATCTTTGAGCTTTTCAGAATCTTTGCACATTATAAACATTAAAATGTGTGCTTATTGAAACCACCTTTGTAGATGTGTTAGTACAAGTTGCTGTTTAATTCAAACTTGCCTGATTTTTGGAAACGCTATTCTTTGAAGGTATTGAGCTGTCTTTCTGTTGACAGTTGATCCTTTGAAGGCTGTATAAGTAAGTAGTAAAGTTTCTTATTTTGAGTATTTTGCTATCATAGAGATGCCCATAATATTCCACTTTCTTGCTTTGAATTGCAACAGTATTTTGTTCTAGGAAAACGCATCCAGATGTAAGAAAAATGTAATGTGTTTATAGCAAACAAGCTCATTCTTGATCAGGAGCTTTGAACCCCTGAAACTATTAAAACATCACAGTCCTTAAAAAGGGTAACTCGATCATTTGAGTAAATTTTAGCAGTGGCAGAAGTTTTAGCAATCGTACAATCTTCATATAAATATTTTCAAGTAATGCAAAAGTAATCGAAGAATCCTCATAATTCCCGCAAACAGAAACCTAAAAATACTTCTGTAGTTTCTAAATGCATTAAAGAGAGGACAACGGAATTTATTTATGCTATAAATGTTATTTCACAGTTCAATCAGTTATCTTGCTGTGTAATAAAAGACCCTGAAATTAAAATGACCCCTCTTTGCAGAGTGTAACTGTAGGATTCCTTTTACTGTGAGTCTGCCTTGATTTGATCTTGCTCTTACTGAAACGGAAAATGATATCCAACTAATGCATCTGAAGTGGGTTTTTCTACAATCCAAAGCTCTCTTGTGAAATTAATGGCTTCTACTTCTGGCCTCAATTACATCTTATGATTCTTCAATTTCATATGGTTTTCCTTTTCTTTCTTCTGTGATTTTTCAGTATCCTGGTGAAATTCTGAAGCACATGCATCTGATAGAGCACATATTTACAAAACAAACCAGACCTACCCTGATACGAAAATGTCAGGAATATGATTAATTTTATGTGTTGTGTGTACTAGTTAAGAATATCTTAGTCTTTTAAAGCAACTAACAGCTTGATCAAGAAATGCAACTTATACAGTGGAACAGCATAATGACTGCAAAATGTTAATTAAATTTTCCATTGTTAAAAAAATGATGTTCAGTCTGACTCAGCCTAGATAACAGTGTCATTAACTGAAAGCTATATATTTGCTTCCTACCTGTAAGTACTCTTTTATGGTCCCTTTCAGTTAGTCTATGTGCTTACTGTTTCTATGACAAAACACTGTGTCACACAAGAAAAATTTAGAAATAGGTGTTTAACTGCAAAATCTACTCAGTGTGTTTCTTATCTGAGGATGATATAAGTAATTTTCATTTGTATAGATTCCAAAGAATCCTGACGCTTTGCTAAAGCAGCTTTGAGAATCAGGTTTGAACTCTTGTGTTTAGTTAGGTATATTTACCACTAAAGTCTTTTGTCTTATGTCTTCCCCTAGTGATATTTTTTTTCACTATTTCCTCTGAAAGTAAAAAGAAGTGAAGATTTAGATCTCTGCTTGGAGTATTACTTATTCAGTGGATCCCATGGTCATGGTTTTCTTCAGATTGATTTCATTTTGTCTTGACTATGTCAGTTGTGTTATCATCAGTAATCTGTTTATGGACAACCTGCAATAAACAACCAGGAAGGAAGAAGGAATAGAAATGATGGTGAAAATTGAATAATGAATCTGAGTGATTGCTCCATAAAGAATTTTTCTACTTACATTATGGATTTGAGGGATATAAATATTTTTTTTTTTCATCTCCAGTGTTCTGATGACAAGAAAAGCAGCCATTTAAAAAATGTTTGGTTTTTTATTTTTAATTGTGGGTTAGGTTAATATCATTCAGCTCAGCTGACAGCTTTTATAATAGCAAAGATGTTTCTTGTGAACAGATGCTCCTCACTGAAGTTGTCTTAGGATCATCTTGACCAGTGTAAACAGTTGAGCTCTCTTATGTCTCTGATAGAAATGAAGTTGACCATTTTCTTGCAATTGGCTGTTTCAGTGACAACTGGTGGAAAAGGTTATTAAATACTTTGGCCCTTAGCATTCTTTCTGTCAATAGCCTTTCCTCTCTATTGAATGGCAGGTCAATATTTTCTTTGTCTTTCACCTCTAGTGTATTTACAGGAGTTTTTTCATGTTAGTCTTGTTTCTTTTTCTTATTTGTATTCCATAATGTGTGTTGGCTTTTCTTATTTTGTCACTTCATGTTCTTTTCTACTTGTCCTACTTTATTCCTTAAGATGAATGAAAGCTCTGTTTAAGTAGCATTCCAGCCTTTCTCTTCTTTGGAAAAAATTACTCTGACCCTCTCTTAACTTCTTTTTTTCTCTGTTTCCACTGATTCATGCAAATTTGTTTGTCTTCTTGATGAAAGTAATTGCATTATTTTGCTGTTTATCTCTCCCCTTTAAAAGGAATGTGAATTTTGTAAATTGATCCCACCCAAGTTACCTTTCACCCACCATCACATTCTCAACCAGCTTGTTCCTTGGGGTTAATATCCAGTCTAGAGGAGCCCTTCTTACAGTTCCTTTTCCTAGCTCTTGTTCAACTATAGATACAAAATACATGTGATACTATGTAATATTTAAAAAATATATAGTATTTTTTAAAAGCCATCAATCATTTTGAAGACTTGGCTGGCCATTACACCTTTTCTTGTAGTCCTTTCCCAACGTCTTTCCTGTTAGTTAGCATACAGCCTTTCTACCAAACCTTGTGCTTTGCTTGATTTGAGTAGCTACTGTCTGGGAAAAATCTTTATCCACTTCATAAGACCAGTGCTTATGTTAATTTCTTTTTTAAAAAATTTACTATTATGACTTGTTCAAAGTGTATTGCTGTATCCCGAGAGCAGGCCCATACAGTTTTCTATCAAGGATTGTCCTAGTTAGGGATTTACTACCATTGAAAATGACAGCAGTTAACAGCGTTAGCAGCAGTGGTGGTAACAACAGCTGTCAGGTGTGCACTGAATCATGAATCTTATTTTATGAAAGTCTGGCTACTATAACTGTTTAGAAACTGCCAGAAATGGTCTTTCAAAAATTTTGATAGTCATGAAAAAGTTATTATCTTTGGCGTATATAAAATACTTTATAGAGATCTCACTAGCAGAAAAACACTTCTTTCTAGTGCCTCTCAGGAGCATACTTTAGTGTAGAAATCAGTAGACACTTTTGTGAAAATTCTCCGTACTGAGCTGTACTCCAGCAGCAGTGAAAATGAGCTGCCTTCCCCCTCTAATTTGAATGTGAATGTAGTGTGCCTGTACTCACATCCACTGATTGACACCAAAGTTAGGTTATCGCAATAGTGCTGCCTTTGGTGATAGTGCATGTCTCTATTCTGTATTCCAGTAACGTCTCAACTCTTACATGCTATGAGGAAATAGAATTTTTCATTCTTTTTGGCTTCACTACCAAGGTTGCTGATTTCCATGGGTATTGCTTCTTATCTGTCCACTGGGAACCAGGAAAAAGTGTGTCAAGGGCTCATTTGACATGGACCACTAGACAGTCATCAGATGTCCTGTGTGAATCTACATTTCTCTTTTCAGAAGTTTCATTCCTGCTCAAACATTTATAGTTTGTGCCTGTACCATTAACTAGTGGTTGGTTTTCAAACATGATAGAAACCATTTGGCTTGTGCTGTGAGTTACTGACAATGCTACGAGAAATGAAAGTGGTCAGTTTTATTACCAGTGCTCCTCATATGCCTTTAATCAACAACTGTGATGTCTGTGTATGCAAGCAGTGGATCATGGCATAAAAGAGGAATGATCTGAGCCTGGCACCACTGTGACCTAGAAGCTGAAGAACACAGTATGCTGTTATCTTTCCCTAAAGCTATATACTCCTGCTCAGGAATTTACTTTGACATTTGTCCTGTCACTGTATATTAAGCAGTTTGAAGCAGTTTGCTGTTTGCTGCAGTCTCGCCATTGGAGACTAATGTGCTTTGTTATTTTTTTTCTTTGCCTTCAACCTTTATTCTATCTAGTAATGTAATAATAATTCATTTACTATATATTTCCTCATGTGCTTTCTGTGTCTCATAATATAAACACAATTGAAAATATACTTTAAATGATTGATGTTCCAGTACAAATAGAAAAATAAAGTGGTTTTGGTCTCTAAAACTAATGAAATAGCTGATGTGATACAATGCAAGTCTTTAGTGGGATCATATTGTGTGGTAAGCCTTATGGTATTAAAAAAACCCAAACCAAATACATTATAAATCTATAAAAAACATAATTATCATAGGTACTCAAATGTGAAAATAAAGGCACTGAAATCTAGTTTATTTCCATGAGAATTAATGTTCATAGGAGTGCAGAATCATAACTTCAAAATAGTAGTCTTACCTTTGAATTTGGGTGTTTTCACAATATGATTAACGCTTCTGGTTTAGTGGTGTATTGCCTGAGTAGCTGCAGACATTATTATCTGAACATTGACATTTGCTGTGTCAATGTTTTTTCAAGTCATGTATTCATTGCACATGGACTCTTTCTCACCTATTTTACTAATTTTTTTTTTTTTTTTTAAAGTTGGGCTAGAGCCTGAAACTCTCAAGTAAGATAATTTAAGCTTTTCTACATAATTCCCTCTGAAATGTTGAAAATTGCCAAAATATCATGAGCATGTCAGTGTCTTTCAGTTCATAACCTCGGTAATTTCCTGATCCAAAATTGTGACAGATCTCTGTACCATCATACCCTACCTTTTAGTTTTAGATTCTTCATTATCAGCTACTGAATACATTTTACATGTAAGTCTTTCCTGCTTAAACAGGCACAGAAGAAACAGTCTTCAGATCCACAGAGTACGTAAAAAATGGGGAAAAAAAAGGTGACAAATGTGCTTTTTTTTCTTTTTTTTCGAAGTAGATTGCTATTTCAGTTGAATCTGAGTGTCTTCATGAATGTCTTCATTAGCTATAATAAGATTCTTTAAGCTGTAAGATTCTTTAAGTGTCCCACCTATTCTTTCACAGGTCAAAAGAAAAATACATGAAAAACTTCAATTTTCCTCCATCCTTCCCCACATCAATATGAAGTTATTTTTTATTGAGTCAGACTATTGTCATTGACTTCCCATTTTAGACCATTCTTTGTCTTTCATGTTGGATATGCCTTTTACAACCTCTCTTTGCACAGCTTTTGCCCCAGCAGCATGTCAAATAACAAGTGCAGTTCAAAAGTAAAGAAAAAAAAATCTTTCTAAACTGAGAAAAAGAAAAAATTATATTACAGATACACATGATCATATGATCTTTATAAAGAAAAAAAATGGAGGAAGTTTTACTAAGAGAATGAGATGTTTGTGCAAAATTTGAGATACGTATGTTTGCTTTTGGAAGTGCCTCTATTCAGTCAGGAGTTACAGCAGTGCTTACACAATACTGTAGCTGTATTTTGAAATGCTCTCTTTGCATGGAGATTTTATGGTTAATTACTGGTGTTGGTTTATTTGTGTGTTCTTTAGAGGATAATAATTAAGAAGATTCAAAGGTGGTGACAGCTGTGCTGACTCTATACTGACTGCGACAGCTAGTTTTTGAAATTTGCAGACCAAATAGGTCCTAAAAATATTATGTTGATTTGCTTGCAGTAATATTACTTCCTGCTAATGTTTGTCATTTCAGAACTGTATTCAGAAGTAAGGAGTGATGAGAAAGCAACTATTATAATGGTGGAAATAACATATTTATTATAGCTGGTATTTTTTTGTGTTTACAAGATGTACTTCAAGACTCGCATTCTTAGCAAACAATAGTAAACATTAACTTTTTTTTTCCTTTGGGGGTGTTTCTACAATTGTGCAGGGAAGAAGATTATAGGAGATTAGAGAGTGGTTGTACAGAATAATTTCATAAACGTTCTAGCTACGTGTCACATATTTTGTCAAAGTTTTTAAATTTCTGACTGTTCACATTTTTTTCACTTTAGATTTCATTAGCTATTAAAGCAGATGTATTTAGCCATTCTATTGACTGCAGATATCTCTGCACTTTTCCTGTTTGTTGTAGGTCTGGTATTTGAACCGACACTTTTAATATAATCTAAAAAAAAATTCTCAATGCTTTCAAAAAAGGTGACTCATTTAATTCATTTCATATTGGGACAAAAAAAAAAAAAATGCTGATAAAACCAGAAGTTGAATTTGAAAATTCTAGCCTCTGAAATTATAATTTCATATATTGGATTTTGACATCTTGTAGTAGCACAAGTACTTACAATTTCTATTATCTGCCTAGGTATTTTAAGTTTGAGGAAGGAAAAAAGGGTATAGATGTTCTTTTCATCACATTTTTTTTTCTGAATTTGCTTCTCCTCTTTGACTGGGTATCCCTGTTGGCCACGTTTCTTCCACAACCGTTTAGTGATTGAAACTTTTATTGCTTTAGGAGAACCTGTTTGAAATTTTCCTTATAAAGTCTGACATTCAAGTGGTATAATTAAAACAAGGATTTATTAACAGCACAGAAGCTGCTCAAGATTAGAAGAAATATCTTCCATAGTTTATCTAGCTTGACATTCTGTGAAGCTCATCTAGATAGATCTCCCTAGACTTTAGTTACAGTGAGTAAAAATACCCTACACTTATAGAAAATACTTTTCTTTTTCTCTTCTGACTTTCTTTTTAGGCAGTTTAGTTGCAAAAATTTTCTTGTCAGGGACTTGTGCTTTATTTTCTTCCTCATATTCTGCTCCTTTACATTTGTGACCTTTTCTGTTGTTAGTCATTTTCAAATTGTTATATCAAGTCACTGTTGGTGTATTTATGCCTTCCAAAGACAGGTCACCCTGTTCTGAAGACAGAATTCAGCTTCCTATAGAGACTGTCGTTCAAAGTAATTAAACAACAAATTATAAATTGGCATCTGGTCATGTCTGCAGTCTGGGTTGTCTGCAAAGCACATGTATGTCTCTGATATCTGTGTGGTCTTGATCAGTGAGTGAGGGAATGATTTAGCAGAGACAACTGTTGATCAAACCCTTGCTGCTAAATGATAGCATTTTTGATGACATTATTCGCTATTGCCAATAGGACTCATTTTCTTTGCCAGCAGATGTCACTGAAAATAACATGTCCATAAGAGCTGTTGCTATTTTTTTATTCCAGTAATGGATTAAAGACATCCAGATATCGTGGGATGTTACAGAACCTTTCAGTATTTTTTTTTTTTCTTCCTATTTCTACCGCAATGACTTCAGGAAGACTATGGAGTGATGTTATATCACCAAACCCGTGGTAGAATTACGAACTGTATGAAATGGGCTATTTCATAAAGGAAAGAAGTATTATTTCTTAAACACAAATCTCAGGATTTACTAAACAAAAACAAAAAGCATAATACAATTTCTATCTTGAAAAATTCATCTAGTTTTAATAAAATTAAAAGAAAATAGGCAGATGGAAATACCCTAATGGCAGCATTAGTGTTTTATTTCAGATTGAGATGGGTATCTTTGAGCCATCTGTCATGTAGAGGAAGATAACATCTCTTTGCTGTCCCTCACATACCATTGTTAAATATCTTCAGCATTTACATACAGTATATACAGCTTAGCTCAGTAATTCGTAATTGGTGAGATCATCTCAATAGCATGGAATAAATGCTGGATATACCCTGGCTCTGTGCATTGTACGTCTCAGGCTGGGGTGGACAGGAACTGAAGCAACATCAGCAACATTCTCAAGAAAGAGCAAAGAGGCTGAACATGGAGAGATTGAGATTATTGTCATCTGTCTCAGGTGAATCTACAAAAAGTTAGGGACCACTGACTTAACTCATAGGTACCCATCTGACTGAGCTCTGGGCTATACTTAAGGTATTCCTAGGCAGAAGTAGAGACAGTGTGTTCAAACTATATTCTCAATATCGTTCTCTGTATGAGTATCTGATACTAGAACTGAACCTTTTAAAAAATAGTTGAATGGAAAGTCAGGCATTCGTGATATTGGAGCTCTGATTGTTGTGGGAGTACTTTAAAAAAAAAATTAAAAAAACATGGTTCTTACTCATCAGTAAAAACTTCATAATGGCTATCTATCTATCTGGCTATCTATCTATCCATCATTTGTTTTTTAGATGCATGGTATTGTTATCACCTCACTAAGCTCTGAGATGCACCTAAGCCTCGTTTTACTGAATTTCTTATTTTATGTCTCAAGGTACATTTTCTGCTGAAATTTCTTCATTATTTATATGTAAATAAGTAAGTTTTCTGTAATTGCTACTGGAATAGACTGTTTTCAGCACAGTAATCTAAATTGCACTATTTTTTCATTTCCTGCTCATAATGGCATTTGAGGGCAAACAGTTTGATCCATCTGTCAACGTTACTTTCCTGTGTAATAATAGAGAAGAAAAGAAACTTTGTTTTGAGGACTAAATACAGCTATTTTTTAATAGCATACAGTGTTAGACATGGCACAACAACTGAGTAGGGAGCAGAAAATAAGCTTTTAAATGCAAATAATAAAAGGATCTAAATTGTTTGCTTCAAACAAGCATAGGAAAATAAAAATAATTGAAACGAGAGATCAAGAACAGTATATTGTACATCAGACAGATAAGTAACTTTGGAATGTAATATTTTTGTGTTTAGGTCATAAAGTCCTATCTTCCACCACAGAACTAATTCAAAGCTATTGAGAGTCAATGAAGAGCTTTCACCTGCTTCGGTGGAGTTAAATCAAGCCTATGTAGAGGATATCTGTGCAGCTACAAACAGGAAAGTCATATGTTACATGCAGAACATACCTACATTGAATGGGAAGAAATGCCTAATTAAGGTCCTACTCAAAAAGAAGTGACACTGATCTAAATTACACTGATATTTAAATCAATCTAGTTAGATCAGTGCAAGTTTCTCTATGTAGACATTTGAATTCATTGCAACTGATCTATAGTAAACGAGTTTAAAATATGGCCAGTTGCTTAATTTGTGTGATTTATCAATAGATAGTGAAGTGTGATTTTGTATGTACAGTTGAGCACTCCTGAAAAATAGTTTTGAGAGAATATAGAGTGTAACAAGGAAACAATTTCAGGTCTGAGAATAGACATAATAGTAAGCCAATTAAGGAGACCTGTATTTCCAGATGGTACCGCACAAAAAGACATTTTACTGAGTCACTTCAAGTTGTTTTAGTGGTCTGGTCTAAGAACTCTCTTTTAGAACTGTTAGTGGATTTGGTGCCTTTCAGTGTTACTATTATTGAGAGAGGAACTCCAAGAGCAGTCTGCAAAGTCAGCAGCAAAGAAGAGGCCAGGTTATTCATAAATACTTCATGCATATGCTATAACAGGGTGGAAAAGTCATGTTATTGCTAATAGTGGAACCTTAGTTACAGTTTTAAAAGTGAGAAAGTTGAGTTTTGCCTGGAATATATCAAGAGTATTCTCTCATGGAAAAGCATGAGAAATAATGGGAAATTTATTGAGAAATGATTACCTGAATGTTGTTTGCAAGGATGATACCTTGTGCTGGTATATGTATTCAAGCATGTTTATATTAACCTATTACAAGCTTGTAACTTAGGTAATGCGTGTTTTCTATACAGCCTCTTAAGGAACAATGCAGATTCCTGCAGAGGGGTAATTCAGAGCTTCTCAGCTAGATATCGAAGAGACTTGACAGTGAGATAGTATCCCTGAAGGTCTGGATGTCACATATCAAAAAGTGATACAAAATGTCTCATTTGATGTTCATTGTCATTCATGCAGTTTTCATGAACTCTTACATATTTTAGTGAATGTTCATGTAGTGTGGTCAGTGGAGAAGTGTGAAGTATTCATGAATATACATGCATATTTAATAACTACTCCCAAGGGTATCTTCCTGTTCTGGTAATTGGTGTTTCACATTCCAGCTTCTGTACTTGTGAAACAAATTGTGACAGATTGGCAGTCAGAGAGACTGCACAAAAGATAGTTCTGGAGGCTGGATAGATGCTTGGCATTTCAAACTCAGAAACATTCATGCTTCTCTCTGAATAGTGCACAGCCAAACTTTTATTAGACTTTTATCCATGAGAGATATTTTTCTATTCTGTCATCAGTCTGGTTAACTACCTTCTGTTCTTTCTCCCACAGAAGCCTTCTTATCTAGATCCTGTGGAGTAGCTGTCTTGTTCTAAACACCTGTATAATCTGACATTAAAGCTAGCTTAATATGTCCAAGCAGACTTATTTTAGGTCAAGAAGTGGTATAAATGGTATAAAGCCAACCTGTTGCCCTGACATTGTCACTCTTTTTGATTTAATGGCAAAGCAGTGCCATAAAGAAGACTAGAAAGTGCTCTTTGACACCAGTTTTGACCTTGAATAATCTTGTATAAAATAAATTAAAGCTGCCTTCAAACAAGGGCAGATAAAGAGAATGCAAAGATAATTTTGTGCACTGTACCCTACCCTTTCCACAAGAAAGTAATGAAATAACTGGGTTTACATAGAAATTATTGTGGTGGGTTTGTTATGAGAATCATCAAAATCACTTGTCTTAAAGATGCTTCACTATAGCAGCAGTTCACATGCCACTATTTACCAACAGGAACCTGAAAACATTATTCTGACTAAGAAAATTTTGTTCATAATAGCAGCAGTTGGAGTAATTTTCTGTAATTACTTATCCTCCAGTGGTGTTTAGGTTCCAAAGGGAGACTTGTAATGCTTGATAAACCTTAAAGAGAAATGACAACATGGCTTCAAATCGTGCCTTGGAGAAAAAGCTAAGGTATCATGGCTTTGGAACATGGTTCAGAAATATTTTGGTTTTCCTTCCCTCTGTTGCCAGAAAATGGACAAAAAAAATTACAAAATTATACTGATTGTATTAAATACTTAATAAATTTAAGTATGAATGTGTATTTTAAAATATATCAGAAGCAAGATTCTATTTTGATAAACTCTTGATATTTAATGATTTTTTTTTCTCTGTCAGGTCTGTGCATGAGAGAGGGAGCGAGAGAGAAATAAGACCAATATTTTTCCTTTTGTATGATGTGCTCATTTACTAGGACAAATCCTCTTTTCTCTAAAGAAGCACATATGGCACAAGGAAGCAAAATAAATCTGTTTCCTCTTTGTAGAACGGAACAGGATGTGGAAAGCTTATGCTATAGTATAAGAGGACTGCAGCCTTTCACATTAGGGACATATGCTTGAAGGGGATCCATCTGTACTTCCATGCAGACATGTTATCAGGGCTCTGTGACTGCACTGGGCAGGAGCCAAGGCTGCTGCTGCTGTCAGGGACTCCAGCCACCTCTTTGCAAGTGCTTGGAATAAGTGAAAGTTCTGTACCCCACTGAAAGCCTGTTTGTCAGACCAACCTTCTTCAAACTGATGCTTAGTTCACTCTGTTTTCAGAGATTATTTGTTTAAATTTGTCCTCAGGTACCTCCTGTGAAAAAATCATAATATCCATTTGTGAGATGAGATCCAATGACTCCCAGCAATATATTTACATGGGTGAAATTTGAACCTCTTCGTAATAGAGAATTTTAATGGAAACTCAGAACAGAATTGCTAGTTTTGTGTGCAGTTGTAATATATCATCTGAGCTGAATAACATGCACAATGCAGAGCTTTAAACTTAAGTGCCAGGTAAATAGGAAGCAGGAACATTTCTTACTCTTGAAATTCTCTGGCCTTAAGCCAGTGTACTTATCATGATATTATTAGCACTTTAATTTTAATATAGAATTATTGGACTCTGGAAGTGTATAGAAAAGAGAGATTTGAATTCAGAAATACTAAACTGCATAAAATAACTGCCAATCATTGATTGTAATTGTCTTTGGTCAAGGATGTTTTGAGGTAGTTTAACTCAAATTCAAAGCACACAGCTGTTGATTGAATATCACTTTTAGTCACAGAGAGAAGAACATTTATGTTTCTTTTTACCATGTCATCCTGCTTTTGTTTAATTTTCATTTTTCTTGCCCATGTTGTCATCATGAGACCTGAGCAATTACAGTAGCAGAGCAATTATAATAACACAGGAAAAGAAATTTAATTGTATTTTTATATAAACTGTGGAACTGACACACTTTATTTTGACTAGCTGCTTCCCTGCTGTTTTCCAGGCATTGGTAACATACTTCTGTGTATTAACAGACTTGCCACAGCTGAGGACGGTATGGATTAAACTTTACTAGAGTGTAGTAATAGTATGAGGTTGTTCTTTCAGGGCGCTGAAATAAATGTTTTCACTACTGCCTTGAAATAAATGCATTTGGTGCCCTGAAGGTTACAATGCAAGCAAATCTATAAAACTATCTTTAGAAGCCCTCTCCACATAGAAGTATTTTCTTCTTCTTCATAGTGAAATATTTTTGCCCTTCTATTTGTCAGTTTCCATCCTATACCACTCTTAATGCCCATAGGCATGATTTTTCTCAGGGCCAAAATAATCCTTCAACACTGATTTCATTCTGAAGACCCAACAGCTTCCTATATGCATAGTCACAATCTGTTCTACTTTCAAAGCACTTTATTGCTTAATCCTGCCTTGTTCTTAGAGTCACAAGAACACTAATGCAGGTGCACACCTTAGCTACATTCCTATTCCATTTTAGACATGATGCCTAATTTCCCTTGAAAGGAAACCTGAGTGCCTGTGCCAAAGGGGACGTGTGCATGTCTCCAACTGTAGACAATCTGGAGACCAGAACTTCAGGTCCATTGCAGAGGGCACCTCTCCTGCTCGAGACCTGATGGTCAGGACCTGTCAATCTTGACCAGAATACCAGAAGATGTAGTGAGAAAAATACGTATGGATCTACAGCTGTAGTGTAGGCTGAGAAGATTGTTTCCTGACTGATTTTAGGAAAAACTGCTGAACAGATGCTGAAAGATGCCCTCAATTCCTTCTTCCAGCATTGTCTGGATTCCTGCATTGGGGTAGGTGTAGCTATTTCACCTGAGCCAGAAAGCATTTTCCCAGAGGTAACTTTAAATGAAAGACAATCTGTCCTTCTTCTGCTTCAGTGGCACGAGAAATTTGTGCAATGTCCACATGAAATGTGTCTGTATTGTAGTGATGATGATATTAAACATTGTTCAGTTTTCCTTTCATGGCCTTCATAGTCAAATCATCATGGTTTCTCCTGCCTTTCAAACAAGGAAAAGGCTTTGTTTTGAGTGTTGAATGGTTTATGGAGTATTGACAAAATTTACAGATAAGAACTAACTCTGTGTTATACAAAACAAATAGATTGTGAGGGTAACTTCATTTTACATAGGCAATATAGGAGAGGCTAACTGGATGTATGCCATGCAAATAGTGAAAATATAGTGTGTTAAAGTAAAAAGAGTTAAATGATTTTAGAATAATAGTAAAGAAGTAAAAATATATAGGTAATTTAAAGATAACAAAATTATAAACCACAGAAGTTATAGAAACCAAATCATAATAATTTATTTTCAAGCCCTCTGATGAATACAGTTTCTTCCATTTTGCTTCTATGAAGTCTTTCATATGTCTTGGGAACACTGCAATTAAGGTTGAGCAAAACATTCAGTCACCAACTATGATGCTCTTATTATAGATTATTATTAAGATTTTAAAACTTAATTCTTCATAACTAAGATGAGAGGAAAAAAAACCTACCAATTTAGGCCTTGTGAGATCTGAAGTTAGTTGTCATCTCTTTGGTGCAACACTTGCATGAGCTGGTCTTCATGAATCATCAGCTGTTCAACTGGTATCCTGTTTACATGTCTTCAGCAAATTCCTAATCTTCTTTCTTTCTTTTTTTTTTTCTTATCATTTTATTTTTTTTCTTTTTATTCCTGCTCTTCCTTGTCATGTGAGACTCTCAAAACATCTTTAAGGTTATTTTGTAATTTATTTTACAGGCAAGTTATTTAGACTTCAGGATTTAATAGGAGCTTTACATAAGCCTGAGCAGATTCTGCTTCCATTTACAAGTTTGCCATTTCACAAGGAAATCACACAGAAACTCTGAAATGCAATAGTCATCTCTGTATGTACATATATTTTAAAATTAATGTATACATAGATATGTAATGTAACACAGCAGGCACACATTTACTGAACATTTTTAGTGATATTGCTCAGCTCACTCTGTGGTTTTGCACAGCTGTTGCGTGAAAGGGTAAAGTAATTTGGCAGAAAATAAACCCCCTTTCCATTCCAGCTGGTCCTCAGATATCAGAGGGGCTGGGAGAAGCTAGGCTTAGATTCTGAGTGATGTCCAATTTGGCACTATTAGTCTAGTCATGCTCTGTCTATCTGAACTCTCATGGCTCTGGATTCACTAATAGCATACTGCACTCCCCGTCTAGTTATGCTTCATGGTTTCACGCAGCCAGTAAGGAGCTGGTGGCACCCAGTGAGAGACTCTTGCAACTGGCAATGTGAATAGTGCAGTTTGTTGGGAGCAAGAAAAGTACAGGTTCTTGTGGATTGCCAGGAATATACTTGGAAATACTGGATCTTACCCAAAGGCATCCCTATGGGGGGGAATTGAGGTTCAGCCCATCGACTGATCTCAGGAGTCAGAGATGATCAGCAATAGTATCTGTCCTGACTTGTCCATGATGATGTCTTCCCTGACATCTCCTCTTACCTAAAACATTTTTATAATAATTTTTACTTTCAAGGTGGAGCTTGTCAAGGTGGAGCTCTAGTCATAAATACCTTTATTACTGGTGTAAATTTCTTTCTCTTTGCTTTTAAAAGTCTAGCTGAAGAAAATTCACAGCACAAGCTCAGTGAGAGGTGGTTGCACGTTGGAGGTGGGTAGCCTTTGGGATGGAGGTGTGTTTTAGTATTATGACATTATAATGAGCAAAGTTCGCTCAAAGGACAGTACTTTGTCAAAAACTGACAGACTGTTGACCCAGGGTGGCAAACTGGCAGCTTATCAGTCCTGTGGTACCATCAAGTTCCCATCTCTTCTGTGATCTCACAGGGCCTGGCTGTTGAATCTTCACGCCATCCCCTGTGCTTCTTGGAGGCAGTGTTGCTTAGGGAACTGTTGTGAAATGGATTCCTTGCATATCAGTTGCACTCTACCGTGAAAGTTTCTCCAATGTTATACCTTTCCTTAATGTGTGAACAATGCTGCACCTTTAATATGATTTTAATTTTTAACTCTACCTCCAGTCATTATTCCACAACAGTGCAGCTTAAAGCTGCCCAAAGAAGGCAGCTCAGATTTCACCTAGGCCAGAAATACCTTCCGGGGAGAAGACACCAGTGAAATTTCTCCCTTTCTCTTAGCAAAGGAAGTCTGTTAAGACCTGAACAGAGAGAACCAGAGAACGAGCATGCTGCTTTTTCTTTTCTTTTCCTTTTTTTTTTTTTTTTTTTTTTTTTTTTTTTTTGATAATGAGCATCTAAAGGCCCACTTAGAAATCTCTGTAGGTTATAAAAACATAGATTGACCACTTGTATCAGAGAGCTAGCTGGATGCATGACTTACTAAATGTTTAGAGAAAAAGGGAATGCAACAGAGAACCATTAAGAATAGTAAGGTATTGAGTATATCCCATCAAATAAAAAGGTCTCTAAGAGATAATTCTGGAAAAAAATCAAATGCTGTCACTGATAAAATACTTAAAGCTACTAAATTACTGTAGTGCTATAATTATGCTATAGGTTAATATCATGCTTTATCCATATTTCCAGAAGCTTGGGGAAGAGTAGCTAATATGTGAATGTGTCAAGTTTTTTATTACCTTTCCTTTAAAGTGTAAGAGATTTTAAATAAGTTTAAATTAGGTGATTTTATTTTTATCTTACATAGGCATTCACTTAGAAATACATAGTTATCCCAAGAAAAAAGCTTAGTGTTCCTCATTAATAATATGTATATAATAGAACTAAGAAGGTGAAATAAATTGATATTTCAATAACTGTCCAATGGACCATAGTAGTCTTTTGTTTGCAGCAGTTTTGATCAAACTTGGATCTGACAAGTGTAAAAATAAATTAAATCTCTAAGTGGGAAAGGTTGTCTGTTATTTCATATTCTGATGCAAAATAGTCTTGTAATAACTGTAGTCACTTTTATACATTTAGGTAGGCTAGCCTTTCCTTTTGTTACATTTCTGTAGTTGAAAGAGCAACTCAGATTGTGCACTTTAAACATGCATTTTTAAGTTATTTCTGTGGTATGTAAATATAATATTTGTAAGAGAATACTGATGTCACTGAAGGCTGTATTTCCCTATTCACAGCATGACTAATGCTTGATCCATTGGGTTCATCCTTGAGTGTGGTTTAGTTTTTGCAAGTACCTTATTGATAGCCTTTCTGATAGAGCACCAAATTTTACATTAGATGATCTTTTCCTAGGGGAACCATATGCATCAGTACCAACTTTATTCCCTTATGCTATCAGTAGGCATTTTTCAGTTAGTAATGAGTTGCCAAAGTGACTGTAATAGCAGACATTGTGTTTGTGTGTCATCCCACTGTCATTGTGAGATTTAAGCTTTTGTAACCCTTGTGTGACTGTGGCCAGGGAATAAAATTGTCAGTCTTGCATGGAGCATTCATTTGTGATAGACTGAATTAATATAGCGGATGTATTGTAGCACCAGTTATTTTTTATATGTGACCCCATACAACATATGCTACATCTTCCTAATCCTGGAGATAAAATGGTGTTAATCAGTGTATATACTGTGGGAAAAGAGCAAGGATGTAGTCTAGAGGAGGCTGGAGTGGGGTTGAAGCTGATAAAAAAGAGCCACACTGACAAGTCTGAGCATATCACTAGGTGACATTGATTACAATACACCATCTGTGTTGTGGTATTGATGTCTGCGTATATTGCATTTGTATAATTCATGTCCGTTTCCTCCAGAATGAAAACTGCAATGGCAGATGATGAAATATGGAAGTTTCAGCATAAATATTGAAAAGTAACAACAACATCCAGTGAAATCACCCTGAAGATAGTATCAGTAAAAACAGTTAACACCAAGGTTGGGTTTGTGTAGAAATTACCTGTTAGGCTTCAAAAAAGCATTATTTTAGACAATGTTATTGGTTTCCTTTAGTAGGGCCATATTAATCGTAATTCCTTAATTGCCAAGACACAAGTAGGAGTAAGCACTTCCTTTGGTAAACTCCCAGGAATGCTCTCACATATTTTAAAATAACTGTTTGGGAGAGGAAATGTTCAATAATCAAAGTAGTGTGTTAACAATCTGTTTTCTCAGTATATTACTATATAACATTTTTTTTTCCCCCAGAGTGTAAATTCAAAGTCAGGACCAGAAGAGCACCATTGTTGTCACAAACCATGTTTTTAATTTCTTGTTTAGTGAGTGCTAAATTTTTTTTTTTTTTTTTACGAAAACATTTACAGAGTTGCATTATATTTGCTGTTTGCTGGACTACATTCAGCTGCATAGTGCTTAAACTACTGGTGAGTGTTTATTCTCAGGGGAGATTGATTTCACTGGGCAGACAAGTATAATTTTCATCAACATTGATAAGATTTTTGCAGTTTGCCAATGTGATTAGATTACAGAAATATACTACAGCTACCTCTGTGACTTGGAGTATGTTAGTCTACCATACCATAAATCAATGGTGTCTAAAAATATGTGGGAAGTGCATAGTGGTGACTCAGGAGTGACAGTCGTATCTAGTTCATTATTTGTGTGTTTGATACGTGAGATGTCAGCTGTATAAAACTTGCTTCCACTTCTTAAAATGGAGAATATTTCAGCTGATTTTCACTTATCTGAGAATCCAGCAGATGAACTCCTATTTGATGAAATAACTGGATATTCTTCCTTAAGTTCCTGTCTGAATAGAGCATTTAGGGAAGCAGAAATTGTGCTCATCAAATAACATAGTATCTGCATTTCCAAGGAAGTGATGAGAATGAATGCAATTTGGTACTGTCACAAAGTGTGTTGATCAGTAATGTACTGGCATTTCTAGGGCAAAAGTATGAAGTTCTCTCTCCACAGATTTGGGAAAAGCAGGCTAAAATAGACCCTTTGCCTCATGAAAATCTGTCTTCAGTTATCTCCTGCAGGAATATCATATACTTACAAAGAAGTCTCAAATTTTATCCTATAAATGGTTAGGGGTTTTTTGCCTTTTCATATCTGGGGTCTTGTCTAATGCCAGACTAAGTTTATTCATGATAATTTTATGGTCATCAATCCTGTATCACATTTACCTTCTAATAATTCATTTGAACCCTGTTAGACTCTTACCTGTAACCAGGACACTGACATGTGCCCTGGTTGCACATGTCCTGAAACCCATAATGCTCATTTTGCAATTGGTTGTCTCAGTGATTTTCTGCTTTTTAAAAATGTAAAAGCCTTTTACAATTTTCTGACGAAGTGTAGATCCTGGAATAGTGCTTCTGATCTATTGAAAATAGACCTGCATTTCACTTGCACCTTGCACAGACTCCTTAAAACAGTCTGCAGCACACATTCCTCTCCCTCACCCCTATTGCTGCCCCAGTTAAGTCATAAGGTTTCACAAATGACTTGGATGTACCGTCTGTATCTTTAAAAGTTTTCACTTGTTATTTTTCATATCTGAGATCCATGTGTAAGAGAGACCTGCTGAAGGAAGGACTTCCTCCAGCACTACAGAAATATCTCTCTTCTGACATATCCAGTTGTTTTTAGGAATGTCAAATCTCCTTTCAGGAACTTCAAATTGAATCAGTGTCCAATGACCAGGACCACGAAAAACAGCAGGTTTTTTTTTTCCCTTGCTGCCATGCCATAGATCTTAATAGTATATACATGCTAAACTAAAACCATGTATATATGTTCTTGTATCTCTTTTGTGGGCCTATAAAATGTAGAGCAACAGCTTGCTTGATGCGATATATCAGGGGCAATATTGACGTGATCTAAGTGAAAAATTAGAAGAATCATTTTTGTAGCAGCGTTCTGAGTGGGTATGAGTGGAGCAAGACTGCATGGGCTAAGGGCAGAGAAACTGATGTTACAGCAAATGAGACATGTGATGCTGAGTGTGCAGTTGGGAGTTTTAAATGGGAGAATTTCCAGAGATAACAGAAATAAAGAGGAGGAAAAAAAATCTTTAAAAGGAAGAGAAGGTTTTTGAAGGAGAGACACAAACTTTATGCTGTTTGGGGGTGAAGGAGGTAATGTAAGGACTGTATGACCTTGTGTTGAAGCAAAAAAACAGGGCACAGTATCAGAATACCTGGAGTATAAATAGTGTTTTGAGAAGATCAAGTCTGTTGAACTTCTGGGAAGTGGAGGATTTGGAGAAGAGCTGAAGTGGTTCAGCAAAATGACAAATACATGAGAAGATGATGATTCATTAACGTAGAAATTAAAACAAAGACATGAGTAGAAGAATATGCAGATGAATTGAAAACAAGAGCGAGCTGATAGTGAACAGTTGAACATAAGTACATGACCGAGGTAGAGCAGAAAAGAAGGGAAGGATTACAAAAAGCAGTGGAAACTGTGCACATGTGAAGGTATTTTAGGGAGAAATGGGATGAGTGGGGAGAGAGGAGGGTTTAAATGAGAAAGTGAGCACAAAGTGAGCCTCAACAAAGGAGTGTGATGAGTGGCTATATTTTGTTTACCAATAAACTTGTAGCTATTTAGAGGTTTTCAGAAAGCAGCATTATTTCATCACATTTTCATACATGATTGAATTTAATAATGTAAGGTGTGAAAAAATGGAAGCTAAGAGCTATGCATTGATTTGGATTGGTTTTAATTATGTCAGCCTTTTCCACTGCCCTATGAAAATTCTTGAAATACAATAAACACTGCCTTAATTTTGATCCCTGGAAATACGTTGATTTTGCTAAAGATAGTAGATATTACTTCAAACTAGTTTAGGCAAATTAGTTAAGAAGTCAAGTCATTTTCAATTAAGTTTTCAAAAACTGAAAATAAAGTATAGTGTTTGCTTCATTTTAAGCAAGCCTAATTGCCATATTCCTGGTTGTATAAATGCATTTTTACCTTTGTTCAGGATTGTTTTCCTTTTGCATTCATTTATGATACCTTTGCAAAACCTTGCGAGAGCAATACCTATGACATGTTTGTGTATCAAAATATTTATGAATGTCACCATCTTTCAGTTTTCATCCTTTTTAATGATGAAATATGAGAAACTTGAGAAATATGTAGCAATCAGGGTATGGTGGAGAATACGATGGAAGACTTTCCTCCCTCACAACTGAGTCAGCAATGCAAGCAGAATAATTTAATTTAATTCTGATCAATAGAAAGGTTATAATTTAAGTAGATTGTAGGATTTCCCCTGAACTATGTAAACAAATGTGGGTTTGTTTTTTTTCTAAATCAGTATAATCTAACATCTCTGACAGAGATTCAAATGGACACTCAGGTTATCTCCCAGCCCTGCAGGTGGCATGGAGAAGACAGCTGGCTGTATCCACATGAGATAAATACCTCTTCATTTACAGACAAAGTGAGAATGGAAGAGTTAGACAAGGTTTGAAATACTGGAATAAAATGCAATTTCTATGTAAATAAAGAAACTGAAGACTAAGGAACATGTGAAGCCAAACTGAACACAAATGATATGTGACCAACTCCATTTCTTTAATTAACCATCAGAGAGACTAACAAAAATATATTTAAATGCATAATCATCTCTAAATGACAGAGTAAAATGTTAAAACCAAAACACTGTTGTAAATAGATTTATTTTAGTACATTTGGACTCTTCTTGTGAAAGCTACAGCCTAAATCACTTTGTAAACTGTGATTTCCACTTTTGAGTGCTTTGAGATTTGACAGTTCTGTCATATGAAATGTGTAGTATTAAATGATAAACCTATATCAGAATTGTCATAGGTAAATGCTGCCATTGTGAAATGATGTATTTACTCATTTTGGTGAACGATTCAGGTAATAAATGACACCGTAACAACTAATTTAGAAGGATGGTGTTAATGATGAAAATCACTAAAGAATCACAAATTAAAATAAAAATAATAAACGAGGAATGCAAGATGAAGAAAGTCACAATAATTCTTCCTTTACAAAACTAATAATGATAAATTCTGAGTCTCAAGTAGATTTTTTTTTTCTTTTCTTAGAAATGCTTATGATAGAGTAAGTTTGGACAACATCTTTGTTCTCTTGAACATCACAATATTACAAATATGAGCTGTCTAATGTTCTAACTAAAATGTTAGTGAAATGCTTAATCTAATGCGCTTTTTTTACCTTTCTTTGGCAAAGATAGGAAATCACTGTCATGTGATAAAATTGTTTTCCATGTTTTTCTAACTTTTTTAGATAACTCCTATGGAGTTGGTATTTAGGACTCAAGCTTTTTCTCTTCTTTTGCAAGGAAAAGAGATGGTAATGCTGAGAAAGGGAAGTGGAATAGTAGTACCTAGATGCAATTACTTGATAAAATTAATTTAAATTTTGTAGGAGTTAATCCTTGAGTCATCACTGGCTTGTTTTGATGAAGATGTTGGTGCTTCCCATAGATACTGCCATTTTGTTTTTGGTTTTTTGGTTTTTTTTTCCCTTATTTTCACTATATTAAACACAAGCCTTTGAAATCTTATACAAAAATATTATCACCCTGTTGTGAAAGATTTAGATATATTTTTCTTTTTGTTATCTTTAAGTCTTTAATGAAAAATCTCCAGTGTGATCAGTACATTAAATTCATTACTAGAAATTAGATGTATAAACTGAAGATAGGTTATATATTTCCCTCAGTCCTTCGGGAATATACACTGTTATTAAAATAATAAAAAAAATAAAAAGCCAACACAACCAACAACCCACAAACAGTAGCTATGACCAATAAAGGAATAACTGTAGAATTGTTGTGTGTGAAAAGTGATCTCTTAAAGTTGGTTAACTGTGCACCGGCTCTTTTTCTTAGTTGTAGCTCTTATTCATAGCAGTCTTTCAGTGTCTTTTACCAGAATAGTGCTGAGTATAAAAATAATCAGATTTCATTCAGGATCAAAATTGGTCTTGATCCCTTTGTTTAAGATGTTTAAATACAGCTAAAATTATTTATGAAATTATAACAGACTCCTTCATTGGGGATTTTTTTTCCAGAAGATGGTTTTAGGCCTGGATCTGGAGTAGCCTCACTTTAATATAAAAGCCAGAACCAAATATCTTACCAGTAGTGGTGGTGGTATTCCATCCCACGGATTTATGCTATTTTATCTGAAATAGACAGTATTTGACATTCTTGTATTCAGAATTCTAGCATTTTGCCTCTGCAGTGTACCCACTCTCAGGGGCATCCAAAGGACAAATATGAAGCTAAATTTCTTGTACTCCCCTGTCTGAATGTGACTAATATTTGTCCATTTTGACCAAAATGGAAGATCAGATTTAGTAAGTGCAGACAGGAAGACACTTCAACAGTTTAAATTAAGGACAGAGAGGGCTAACAGAGCTTAAGTGTTGTTTTCTTCAGTTGTTGTAACATAGATCACACATTTAATTGACAAAGTATTTGATGAAAACTTTGTTTGTTTTCCTTGAGAGTTTTGTGAGAGACCGTTGCTTCCTCCTCACTTTCTTCTTGGTAACCATGGTGTTTTCAGCTCTTTTTAAAATTGTTTTAAAAATTAATTCAATGAATTTTTTACCAAATTAATTTTGAATATTCACTTACAGCTATTAGTGGGCGTGTCCTGCAAAGTGCCATTCAGTAGTCATTTGGTTTACACAGAATGTTTATTTATATATTTATTATCAATAGGCAGAGATTATTGCTCATGAATGGAAAATAACCAGTCATTTGTGGATAACAATAAGGTTAGGTTAAAGCTCAAGTAGCACCACGTTGCTTATAATCATCTATCATTTTATATTTCCTTTCTGATCCAATGAATATTCACCAAGGGATTGATAATTTTAACTAAATGATTTGTAGCTGGATGTTAGCCAAAATAGTTTAACTCCAGGGACTGAATGCAAGTGACATACACAGGCAACACTAATACATTCGCTCTGAAGCTGGCAATCTGAATAAATACAAAAAGTAGTGGTATGCCTGAATGTAGGCCTTATTCATTAAGTACCTTGATAATGACTTAGAAGCTTTGATGCTTTTGGGTGAACTTTTAATATAAACAAATGCTTGAATTTACTTATTAAAGCTATCTAATGAATCTACTGTATAGTATGAAATTCGTGCCAAGACATTTAGAAATGCAATTAACTAAAAGGAAGGTGTAATTACAGGAACTATTTTCACATAAAAATACTACATTTGTTTCATTCAAATTTCATTCTTAAAAGCATTGGTGGTGGCTGGTTGCCTTAAAGATGCTTTGCTGTGATATGTTGTTGGATAACAATAAAACATCTGTGTCGTGCTTAAAATAATAGTGAAGGAATAATTCCCCTGCTTATTACTAACTAGCAAGTCTGGGGCTTCAAAATGCTGTGACATATTGCTGTATTCCCATTCTGTTGCCAAAATTAATCAAGTGTCATTTGCTTGTCTGTGGATTGTTCAGGTAGATCCTCAGGAGGTCTAAAAATCTCTTCTTTGGAAAAAGCAGCAATTAAAAATGTCTTTATTTCCTTTCAAAGAAGTTTGCTTCAAGACTCATATGATTTATTCTTGTTAAAGTTTGTCTTGAAAATCACCTTTCAATTTCTGACTGCAAAGGTAAACATTCTAGGGAAAAAAACCCATACTCTTTAAACTCATAAATTAGTTGATTAAACTTAAAATCTTGAGCTGCATTTGAAGACAATGTTATAGATAATAGCTCAATAGTTATTTACAGGTTTCCTTGATTTAGCTGTAAGGATTTCAAAAGCGAATTACAGTCTTGGTCTCAGAGCTAATCTGAATACTTTGTTTAAGCTTGATATATCCTGGGAAAGAATACCATATTGACTTGTTTTTGGTTTTTTTCTAGAAGCAAGCAAATTGACAACTTTTAGCATTAACAGTAGAAAACTACTTGGACTTCAGGAGTCAAAGTTCACATGAGTAATGGGCCTGTGTGATTTCATACCGTCTGACTTATTTTTAAAGAACAACTAATTTCTTAGGAATAAAGGCATAATTAAAAAACAAATCATGTGTTCATTTTTCTGTGTATCATTTTTAATTAGGTTTTTCTGTGAATTCTGATGATCTCATATGCTGGTGAAAATTTTTAAAGTTAAAAAATGAATTTCAAATAGTCAGTATTGCAAATGTATTTTTGGTGTCTGTCAGTTTCTAGCTTGTCCATTTGTTTCACATTCTACCTGACAGAATCCCACTGTACCTCAAAATTAGAGACAAACTCATTAGAATGCAAATTCTCAATAAGTAGCATCTTTGGAAGAGGAAATATACAACAGGCAGTTGCTGGTTTGTGGGGAAAAAAAAATATTTACTGCAGTGAAACTAAGGAAACAAAATTACATTGGAAAAGAAATTATTTTCAGCATAAGCCTTGTAATAAACCCCGGTGAGAAAGAGCAGTCTTAAATGATTCAAGGAAGGTTAGGTAGTATAACTTCTTTTGAGACATCATTTCATCCTTTCACTTTAAAGACTGACATGGTTAGAATTCAGTATTTTCACATTCTCAAACCCTTTACGAAAAGCATTATTTAACAAGAATATTATTTAGAAATCACATGCCCATTTTTAGCTGCAATTCATTTTTGTGGAGCTCTTGCTGAAATGCTTGATATCAAATGTTAGTGAACAGCTTGGAGTCCTGGAGAAGATGATGCAGGAAGTAGCAGACACAGGCTTCTGAAAGGAATCAGAAATGAGTTTTTTAGGAGATAGTAGTCAGCAGATATTAGTGTCAGAAAACTCTGTGGGTAAATAAGTAGAGAGATCTTGAATATCTTTTGTCACAAATAAAATAAGAACAAGAGAGAATAGGAAATTTTTGCCTCTGTTTTTATTTTAGAAGATATAAAATACTTGGTCACATTCCATGTGCATGAGCTTCTATTTGATGAAGAGATGTTTGCTAACATCTTCCCTTCTTTTTGCCCATTTTTAGAGATGGTATGTGTGTACTAACTGATAGGAGGACTATAGGGATTGCCTTCCACCTGAGGAGAGGTGGAACATATTGCATTTAAGCTCTTTTCCTCACTCCAGAGGACGATTGGTTTGGTATGCTGGTACTCTAGTTTTATGCTTGCTTTGGGGGTGACACGGCAAATTCCCAGAAAGACAGCTGGCATGACAGAGTCATTTCTGATGCCATTTGTGAAAGAGGTATGGGACTGGACAGGTAATTTGTTCTTAAATATGGAGGTCATTCCTCAGCCCTAGATGTCAGTGGGACTATTTATGTGATTGTACCTTTACTTGAAGAGAGATGGAGTTATTAGCACTTACACAATTGAATATATTGTAACAAGTGTATTTGGTCTATAATATCCAGCAAGTCACTTTGACAAGTGGGCTCACATATAAATAGTGGTTAATTGTAGAGATCTTTGAAATTTCCATTTCAATGAAACCTACTGTGCTGACCCTCACTTCTAGTAGATAATGTAATTGAAATTTTAATGTTGTGATTACTTTTTAAAAGAGTATTTAAAGGTAGCTATTTTATAAAACCTTGAAAATTGTTAATATCTTTATGTGATTTTTTTCAACTGTCAAAAGAAGCCAATACGGAGTTACATGTGTAAACAATAGGTTTGTGCAGTAAGATACTGTATATACATTATCTGTCAACTCTGTTTATTCCTACTGGATTTGAATTCAGCAAGTGTTATTTAAAGTAAGAAAATCTATTTAGAACTGTCTCATTGCCTTGTAAGGTAATCTGCTAAATCACCTGTGGCCACACTGGCCATTTGTTGCTACAGCAAATAGTATCAAAATATTCCCACTCCCACATTTAAAGGCAGAGAGAACGCTTAGGCCAAATCTCTTCCTAAATTACAGAAAGCAAGAATTGCCCTTCCTCATAGAAAAGAAAAAAGGGAAAGAAAAACTGAAATGAAACTATTTTGGAAGTGTGAGAGTAAGACTCTAAAGACTTCCTTGTACCAATTACAGAGAGGAAAAACTGCTTGAAAGAGCCTAGCACAGAGCCACAAAGATGATTAAGAGAGTGGAACATCTCTTATGAGGAAAGGCTGAGGGACCTGGGTCTTTCTATCTTGGAGGAGACTGAGGGGTGACCTCATTAATGTTTATAAATATGTAAAGGGTGAGTGTCAGGAAGATGGAGCCAGGCGCTTCTCAGTGACATCCAATGGTAAAACAAGGGACAATGGGAGCAAGCTGGAACATAAGGAGAAACTTTTTCACAGTGAGGGTGACAGAACACTGGAAAAAGCTGCCCAGGGAGGTTGTAGAGTCTCTTTCTCTGAAGACATTCAAAACCCACCTGGACACATTCCTGTGTGACCTAATCTAGGTGATCCAGCTCTGGCAAGGGGGTTGGACTAGATGATCTTTCGATGTCCTTTCCAACCCCTAATATTCTGTAATTCTGTGAAAAAGTGCATAACTACTTCCCAACGATGGCCTGCAATGAGTCCTTTTAAGGTTTAATAAAGCTAAATACTTGAAAATATCAGGAACATAGCTAGGTGAGTGTGTGGCTTGGTGATCTGAGACAGTGTTGTTAAGCTCTACACAAATGGGGAGTAGCACAGAGGCTGTAGGAAATAGGAAACTACACTTAGTAGATAACAGGCTCTGGTTTTTAGTAAAGGTCTTCACTTTCAAGTTTGCACACCAACTAGGGTAAACCAAACCTCAGTTTTGCTTAAACTGATTTAACCAGGAGTGGCTTCTGTGCAATCAAGAAGTTACATGAAACTGAGTTATAGCAATTTCTTAAAAAGCTGCTATCACTGTACAGAAGTTGCTGCTCTTAGTGGTAATTAAAGAAAAAGCCCAAAACATATCAAAAAAAGCCCCACCAACATTCTTGTGACTAAGTTTGTGAATGCCATTAATCACTGACTTCTAACCAAAGCTGGTAGATTGTCCCTGAAGTTTGGTGACTTCTTAAACCTGCCCATTTGTAATTGTCCAGCCATGCCACCATTGACAATTTTTGCAAGAGAAAATGATTGCTATCCTTCTGTTAACCCATCCATTCTATCCCACAGTTTAGTGAATCTTAGTCTCCTGCTCACTGATGAGCTAGTTTGTACAGCTTTTAGCATGTGGTTGCTCATTGTCTGGCACAGGTGTCAAAACCTCTAAAGCTTCCTCTTTCCTTCTCAAAGTAGCAATTTCCTTTCTTGCTCTGAGCTGCTCATCTAGCTTTTGGAATGATCTTACCAGCTGGCAGAATAAATTGTTTTATTCAACACCCAGAAGCTTTCATTTATTTGCCATCCTGAAGGGATACCTGTTTCTGTGATGCAGAGGAATATTGAGAACATGCATGGAAACAAAATAGAGTTTCGTTACACTAGTTTAAACTCATCTACATTTGGGAATTTGCCTTTGTTTAATTAAAGTAATTAAAAATTTATTTTAGTTATGTTGAAGCCACTTTGTCAATGCTAATCAGGTCCTTGTAATGTTTTAGTGCTATGTGAATTAAGACAAAGGCATTCTGGCTTGCTGGGTGGCCTGACTGCTTAAAGAGTCACAAGTGAAAACCCTCAGGGAGTAACAGGGGCACAGGAAGCTGGCAACAGGGGAATGGCAAGGCAGTCATTCAGCCTCTGAAAAACAATAAAGATTGTCATAAATAGTTCTTTTAAAAGAATATGTGAGGCCCTGCTCTGTCACCTCAAACATATATGTTTCTTGTGTGGGAATATGTAGTGCTGCACCATGGAGGAGCTGTGGAGTCCCTCAAGGGTAGAGGCCTTACAGAAAGATCTGGATAGACTAGAGAGTTGGGCAATCATCAACTATTTGAAATTTAACAAGACCAACTGCTCGATTCTCCACCTGCGATGGCATAGTCCTGGTTATATGTACAAACAGGGGGACAAAAGGCTGGAGAGCAGCCCCATGGAAATAGACCTGGGGGTTTGGGTTGATGGCAGGTAGAACCTGAGCCAACACTGCTCCCTGGCAGCCAAAAGGGCTGTGTCCTGCACAGCACAGTTGACCAATTGAGGGAGGTGTTTGTCCCACTCTGCACTGCACTGGTACGGCACTTGTACTGTGTGCAGTTTTGGGCACCTCAATAGAAGAATAATATCAAACTATTATAGTGTGCCCAGAGGAGGGTGGCCAAGATGGTAAAAGGTTTCAGGAGCAGACTCATGAGGAGCAGCACAAGTCACTTAGCTTGTTCAGCCTGGAGAGTCTACACCTTCCACGACAGAGCAGCAGAGGGGGAGTTGCTGATCTCCCCTCTCTGGTGACCAGTGATATGACTTGAAGAAATGGAATGAAGCTGTGTCAGGGGAAGTTTAGATTGGATATTAGGAAAAGGTTCTTCAATGAGAAGGTAGTCAGTTGCTGGAACAGGCTTCTCAGGGAAGTGGTCATGGCCTCAACCCTGTCAGAGTTCAAGGGGCATCTGGATGGCACTCAATCATATAATTTAGTTTTAGGTAGTCCTGTGAAGAGCAGGGAGTTGGACTTGATGATCCTTATGGGTTCCTTCCAACTTGAGATATTCTGATTCTATGAAAAGCAGTGTGGGATGGCTGGGGCAGCTGAGAGTCCAGATTGCCAGGCAAGTCTCCAGGGGTGAGTCAGGTTCAAGGTCAAGCCAGTGAGTAAAATTTATGGGTCTGGACTATCAAACAAAATAATGTATTTGCCTGTAAAACATTCCAACAAGGTCTTACGGCATTTCCTGAGGGCAAAGGAGATGTTATCAGTGGCTATTCAGAGATCTCATAATATTCTCATCCTTGTCTTCGCTGTTGAATGCACACGTTCACAGATCATGCCGATTCACAAATGCAAGACTGAGTGGTATAAGCACTGATCGTTTATGTATACCTTACTGTTAAGGGTCTTTCAGATATCAGCTGACAAGCTCAATTTTTTTTCTATATACCTAATGACTTTGTACCCATTTTGAACTAAGTAGAAAGGGAACTCTTAACCAAGGAAATAATGAGGCCCTCAGGTGTCTTAAGTTGGGTATCCAGTACCACTGCTCATTTTACAAAATTTCATTTGAACTGTGATGATACTTTCTAAATTATGTATGATTATAAACTGATCAGTTGAGTACAGGGCCACATTTCCACACATAATAAAAACCATTAAATATACAGTACACACTCATGTTTATATAGCTAATTTTCTTTCCAAAATTTATTATGCTTTTTAGGGCTTGTTGTATTTAAATGGAGAAGGTTTTTATAACTTCATT
Organism: Ceryle rudis; assembly: GCA_033439905.1. Lineage (NCBI taxonomy): Eukaryota > Metazoa > Chordata > Aves > Coraciiformes > Cerylidae > Ceryle > Ceryle rudis. Next base: position 21,745 of record JAAGNO010006641.1, on the reverse strand, counting down.
CTTACATTTTCTACTCCACTACATGAATGCTGAAATTGATTCAGCAGTTGTGGAGAAGACTGCATCTGTTTCATTAGGATACTTACAGTCTAAAATTTTTCTGGAAGGTATGTGATGTCTCACTGAACTGCTGCCAGCAATGTAAAACTCATTTGTTCACGAATGAACCCAGCAGTAAAAACTCCAGTTTATACAGGTTTTATTCTCTTTCTCCCCTTTGTCTCCAAAACCAATCTTTTGACATCAGTATTTTAAGAAAAGATAAAATACATTTGTGTTCATAATATGATTATGAAATGTTACTGTAGCTTACAGAATTGTTCCTGAATGAACACTGTTGCAAGTACTGTTATACGTAATCCATATGCTTTCTAATTCTTTATATTTAACATTTTATGGAGGTAGGTTAGGATTTTCCACAAGCTGTTAAACATTTTTAACTTTTAAAAGTATAGTTAAAATTCTTGACTTTTGCAAAGACAAGATGCAGACCATCTTGTCAAAATGCAAATAAGTTTAAAAGAACAGATATGATCTGAAATCCACCAATGAAGTTTGTTGTACAAATTTATTTACTCTGCTGTCACCTGGATGGATCAGTGCCAAGCTATTAGGGGTCTGAAAACATTTTTATATGTTTCCTTTCTTGTAACTGTTCAAATGAATTCATAGTTCTTGGTTTATGCTTTCTTACTTCATAAACATTTTTGCATCATATTCTATTAAACAGGCTCCTTGCTAGTCTATCTGACCTTTTTAAAATTTTCTGCTTAGACTCCTATGCTATAAGTTCAAACAAGTTAACCATTTAAATAATGCACCAAAACAAGAAAGCCAATTAGAGAGAAATATATTATTAATTTCCTAATTTCACAGTGTCACTATCACAAACAATAGTTACACCACTTCTTTAGGTTACACACTGGTACTTTTTACACTTTTTTTTTTTAAGTAAGGCTTTCCTCTAGCTAAAACAACTACTTCTTCCGGTTCACCCAAGGTTTATGCCAGCAAATAAAAGCTAGTGGAGCAGAAGAGGGGAGAAAGATTAAAGAAATGCAGAATAACTACTGGAGATAATGTGAGGCAAGTGCAAGGCTTTTTTTCCCCCATTTAATTTTTTCTCAGAGAAACAGCATTAAATTTTTCAGAAAGCAGTCATGATGTTGGCAAAATGTAAGTGTATAAAATAAAAAAAGTTCTTGCATCTGTCTTTAGATTAGCTAATGACTATCTGGATGTAAATGTAAATTTAAATGTTTGTCATGCATGTCTTGAGAGAGGGAAGCTCTTTAGTTACACAAAGAATTAGTTTTATGTAAACATGGAATTTATTCCATTTGGCCCTATTCTGTACATCAAACTTGGTTTGAGAAAAAATTTAAAGAATGCTGGACAACTTCATATGTGAAAATATTATTAAAACTTTAAGGATAATTGTGATTAATTAGTGAAAAAAAAGCACATCAGATTGTGACCATTAATTAAAATTTCAAATGAAGGTAGGATGCTGAGTTTTGTTTTAATCGAAGACAAGTTATTAGACTCAATATCAAGTTATATGAGTGAAATGTTATGACCTGAAGTCTCAGGCCTACAGGTACATTTCCAAGCAGATATTTCCTGTCAGCTGCCCATGTTTTCCTTTTTAGCTCCTGACAGAGAAGAAAAAGGATTTGATCCTCCTTTTGCTGGAAGTTAGAGTAACTTTAATTGTCTTATATTTAGTGCTGACTAGTAGCAGTCATGAGGATATTTACTATCAACCAGCTAATGTATCTTGCAGTTTTGTAAAGATATAAGGATAAACTTCCTGTGATGGAGGCATTGCTAGCAAGTACATACAAACCCTGGCATGTGTGAGAAGTCACACTCAAGGTTGTTTCCCTTCCTCAACGACCCTGAAGTATGTCAAACAAACAAATGATGAAAGAACTTGGCTGAATAAGCTATGAATTCACTGAATTGTGCCAAGATAATTGTATTTTCATAATGTAGAAGTTTTGCCATTAAAAACTTGCTTACATTACAGAAGTTCAGTCCAGACTGTTGTTTTAGCGATAGAACAAGAGAAAGTGGCCTGAAGTTGAACCAGGGGAGGTTCAGGTTGAACATTAGGAAGAATTTCTTTACTGAAAGGGTTGTCAGGCATTGGAATAGGCTGCCCAGGGAGGTGGTGGAGTCACCATCTTTGGAGATGTTTAAGAGCTGGGTAGATGTTGTGCTTAGTAACATGGTTTCATGGTTTTGATAGGGCTAGGAACAAGGTTGGATTTGATCATCTTGAAAGTCTCTTCCAGCCAAAATGATTCTATGATTCTAAGTTTCTCTGAGATGTCTAACCTTGCATCTATGTTAGATTCTTGCCTTCAGATTCAGGAGAGGTATGCAGGCCATATTTTTTTGATGGTAGAGAGCACATGAAGAGAATCTTGAAATGATGCAGAGTTATCTTTATAAAAGAGTGGAATCAAAAAAGAGCATAAATTAACCACAGCATTTTCCAAGGTATTTCAACCAGTAGTGACTTCGTTGCAGTCACAGTCAATGTATAAACTAATTATCAATGGGTTAAAAAGGTCTGTATAAAATGTGGCTTAATGTACATTCCTCTCTCAATTGAAGAAAACATATAATGATGTTGGGGAGGTATTTCAACTGTTCCTTTTATATATAATTCCCCATACTTTCTTTATGAAAGAAAAGTATATAAAAAAAAAGAAAGTTCAAAAAATCATTTATTATTTCAGATAGTGAATGTGTTGGCTGGACTAACCTAGCTATGGAGATAAGCAGACATTGCCTGCTGTGGAGAGACATCTGTGAGCGTACCAGCAGTGCAGACCTTCCTTGCCTCTGTGAATGAAATAGGATTCCTTCTTGTGGGGGGTTAGGGGTCAGGGGCATTTGCTACTCATTACATTCATAGAATTAATACTGCTTAATCCTAGCAAAGACACACTTATGAAAAATCTAAAGGCAGAATGGTTTTCATTTTTTCCTCTTCAGAGTTGATAAACAGGCAGGGATTTGAGGCATTCCCAGTTTGCTCCTATACAAGACACTTATATCACAAACATCCTTGCCTGCTGAGCACTTCTTGCCTGTCTCTAGTTGTTTAGCTGCTGGTGAGTCATCTTGCCAACATGAATTCTGCCAACAGAATATCTTCTGTTCCAAATGTGCCAACTGGTTTGGGGATTTTGTTTTTTTGTGTGTTTTGGTTTTGTTTTTGTTTTCTAAATTTTGATTATGTTCCCATTATCCATTTGTAAAGACTAGTCCCATTGTGTACTCTCTGCAAAGAAGACTTGAAGAACGGAGTACACTGGTAGCTTTTTATCAAAAGACAGAAATCACAAATGTTAGTAGTATGATCGCTTAGTGGTTTGAATGTACAGAAAGTTACATAAGTGCTACATCTTAGTATTGCTATTTCTCAGTTAAAAAAAAAAAACCAAATGCAACCTAATCCTGAAGTTTCTGAATAATATAATCCTTTAACCAAAAGTCATAACCACCTTTTTATATTGTATGGTTATACTTGCACCATAAACAGCCTTACTATTATACTACTTACTAAACATATTGCCACCTTGAGTTTTAAGGAACTGTATTAGTTACCATTTCTGTAGTGTTGCATCATTTTGAGCATATATGCAAAAACTATCTGTAGATTTTAAGCCAGAACTATACAGTTAGTATCTCAAAACACTACTCCATACAGCTTAAATGTATTCTTGTATATATTTTATGATCTTTGTCTGTAATATATACCTACGAGGAATGGATGATAGAATATTACTAAGAGAATAATATAAAAAAAAAAAAAGTTTAGTTTATTCTAAATTATTAAATTTGTTATGCAGTAGGCACCAGTCTTGCAAAGGGCTGTATGATTTTCCACAATTTTTGCATTCGATATTCAGCTCTTTATAACCCCTGTAATTTGCAGTGGTGTTCTTGCTTTCTATGGTAAGAGTGTGAAAAGGCTTCTTTCAAACTCAGCTGCATTGAAGTTTGTGTTTCAAACTGGTTTGGATATGCACTTCTCATGAGAATACCAAGGCCTAAGTTTAGGATGGCAAAGACAATAATACCAAGTTTTAATGAGCTGAGTTAAAGTTTTTATGCTTCAAATGGATATTCTGTGTCAACAAGACCCAATACATACAGTGTGTCAATGCATTTCAGAATTTGCCAGTACTGTCCAAAATATATAGAATAATATGTGAACTACATATTTAAAATACTCAATAATAGAGCCAGTAGAGTTTCTAACAAGTTCTGCTAATTGCACAACGTATCTTGCACTTCTTCCTCCCGGATCTTTGTGCTGCTAATACTGCAAACATTTCCAGTCACTGAAAACTAGACAATTACTTTTTTTCCATATTAGTTTCTGACACAAGTCTGTATCATCAATTCTTCTGGCTTGCATTTTCTTTTTGCTGTCTTTCTGACTGCTTTCTGTGAGAGGACTTCTTTTTTTCTAGAAAATTTTTGGAAAAAAGAAAGCTTTTTAAAAATAAAACAGCAGATTGATGAGTTAAAAAAAAAATAAGGCTGGCATAGCCACTTTGAGTTTTAGTGAAACTAGAATTCACCTTGTTCTAACATGGATCCACTCTGAAAAAAAACTAATAAAGATACAAAAATGATAAATAGCTTGTCTGAACCGTTGCCTCATGTGTAGAGGGAGAAGAGTGAGGAATGCATCCTCAGACTGTGTAAAGTATCTGTAAAATTAATCATCCTTTTCCCCTCCCTTCTCACCTCTTCTGCCAGTCTCTCCCTTTTCTAACAGTATTCTGAGCAGCATATCATTTACTTGGAGAAAAAGGTGACAGGGACCTTCTGCTGGAAACTGTCACACAGAATTGGGTTTGACAGGCTGGATAGGGCTAGGGCTGGTTTTGCTGCTGCCTGTGACTGAAGATTTCATTTTGGGTGGAATAACCAGAGCGGACCATAGCGTAGGAAGAGCTAGGAAGCAAGTGTGCAGACCAAATCCTGAGCCTGTGTGTACAGTTTTGGAAGAGAGGGAGAGCAGATTGGCCTTCACAGAGACGGGGAACACTATCTGAAAAGCTTGTAAACTGCTTTGTGTGAATGGAAAAGTCATCTGTAAGTATAGATATTTTACTCATTCGTGTTGTTCACTGTTGGTGACACTTCTGATTTATTTTATCTTCTCTTTTTAATCTTTTAAATATATCTGTGATCATACAAGAAAGTATTCTCACATCTCAGAATCCTAAAAATCTCATGGTAAAAAAACCAACACAGGACACTGTTTTATTCTTGACAAACTCCTCAAAGTTCTTTCATGCCTGCTCAAGTAACCAAAGTATCTTACAGCAATATCCTCAGCTATTGTTCAGGGTCCCTTCTGCTATCTGTGAAAGCACACAAGGAAAGGATAATGCAATTAGCATCAAATGGAGCACAATGCTTGATGACCTGCTGACATAGAAGATCATGTTTTGAGAAAGAATATCGTGTGGAAAAATACTCCCTATTAAATTTCCCATTATTGCTCTTTGCTAAATCCTCCTAAGAAGGTCATAGCTCCTATTATTACAAGGATTTCTAACACAGTAGCCAATCTATGGTTAATTCAACCTGACTTATCTGCAGAGTAGACACCTGCAGTTAATTGTGGGCATTTTCCCCCAAATGCTATCTAAGCTAAAAGCAGAAGTTGTGAAGAAAAACCCAACAGTTTAGGATAGTTTCTTTTCATTGTGAGAGTTTTAATTTTTAGTTTAGAAACTGTGTCCAAGTGTCTTATTGCTGTGGGGTTTTTTAAGCATAACTTGTAATTTTTGCAAATGGCAAAAGATACTGTTGGTAACTGTAAGTTCATAACTGTTGATCTAAAATATGTAGATAACTTTCCTTTTTTTTCTTTTGCTAATATCAATTCTCATTTGATTTCTCTGTTCTATTATAAAAAGTACTATGTTTTCAAATACATAAGTTTTCCTCAACATGGCTATTTCTGAAATGTTATTTTATTATATAACCATATATAGTTCCAGTGAGTTGAATGTTATATAGTTTGGGAGTAATTTAATTTTTTGTGTGCTTATTGAGTACATAGATATCTTTAGGATTATGTCCTATACAGAGTTTTTTTAATAGCCATGGAGATGCAAAATTGTTTCTTAGTTAAGCCTCTGTCTTTGCCTTTTAGTAGTTGGAAGGTAATTGATTTTCATTTTCTGTGTCATAAATACAGAGATAGTATTTATATTTCATGCAGCACTTATTTACAAAAATAAATACAAATAATTCCAAAGTCAAGACCTCTGTAGAGATCTTTCAAATTATTGTTTGGTTGTTTTGTTTTTCTGTGAATTTATATTTGCATAATGTCTCTATTAAATGATTTTTAGTAAAAAAAGTGTATTACAACCATTTTAGAAGTATACATCATATTGTTATTGCTCTTCCTTTTACCAGACCATTACTACTTTACTTGCTTTCCTGTGTTATTTAAAAAAAATCTGCTACAAATACTGAAAAGGTTGTTGAAACAGTATTTGTAAGCAGTTTGTCTTTAGTCATTAAGATGGCTAGACTAAACTAACTATCTATCTAACATCTGACTTCCTTTCTAGTCAACCAGGAGAGTGATTCTTCTCCAAAAGATGATTCATCTGACTTTAATTGTCTGTTACCTTCTGTGCACTGACTATAACAAAACTAACTCATCTGGAAGGCTTAGTTTCTTGACCGTAGTAGTGGTTAAATTTGGGAAAGTCTCAAGATACTCAGAAATATGAAGAAATATTTTCTCAACAGGTACTCGAAGCAGTATTTAGAAAAATTTGAAAAGCAATGTGCTTATGGAATGTAGGTAATTTCAAAGATAGACAAAAACTTTGGTTTCTTCAGAATCACAATTTTATTTCCTAAGTATTGTGTTAATTCTATTTGAGATGGTAAAGTTTATCTATATTGGAAACAATGCAAGAATCAGGCTTCTTAACTTCTAAATTTCTTTCATGAAAATATGGTTCCTAAGTCACTGATATTTTGAATATCTAACTATGCATCCAGTACTTTTTTCAATAATTGTGGTAGTGTTATATAGCTGAAAAAGTTTTCTGGAATCCCATCAGAAAGGAATAATGATTGAAAATTGCTGCACAATATGTAGTGTATAGTTACAATTAGAATCTTAGGACAGCAACTGATTTTTTTTTTTCTTTTTTTGTATGTTCAGAGTAGTTGCCACTGAACACAGGTCTAATCCCAGAATCAAAGACGTTATAAAATTACGTCTTGCAGCATGTAAGATACTATCATACTTATAGATTAAATAGATTATTTCTATCTAGTATCCCATATGGTAACCTGAGAAGGATTTTCAAACATTTGATTACATTTTGCATTTTTCTACACCTTTCCCTCTGCTGTCTGTTGTAACAGAAGTCAGTCATATTTTATTTCCATTACGGAGTAGAATATTTGGGCAGCTATAGTAAAGATGAAATATGGTTCCTACACTACAGCATAATGGTTAATGAAACAATTAATATATTACTGTTGTTGACTTAAGCATAGAGGCCCAGATATTCTCATTCCTAAATTGTGCTAACTTCCTATTTGGTAGATAAATACTTCTGTGTATGCTTTCAAAGTCAAAGGTTAAGGTACAGAGTTTTTCAACCCTTTTGGAAAAGGTGAAGATAAGGTGAAGTGGCCAGTTAAAACAGCAAGTAATTAATTGAGTCTCTCTGTTAACAGGAAGAAGGTCAAGTGCACATAACTATTGTGATTACACAGTCTGCATTACAAGCAGCTAAGTCGTTTAACCTCAAATTCATTAGACTGGAAGGCTGAGAACCAATTAAATGAGATTTTACTTCAAAATAGCAGCTATGCTTCTGAGTTACTATAGTATTTTAGATTTGTCAGTGACTTGACATATAGTTTTTCACTACCAATTAGTTTTACTGCAGTGAAACATTTTTTTACATTTCATGTCTTCCTTGCCTCACTTTAGCTAACTGAAATTTTAAATGGTAATTTCTA
>JAAGNO010006640.1:35336-48130 GCA_033439905.1 Ceryle rudis | reverse complement strand
GAGCACCCTGCTCTAGCTGCAGATGTCCCTGCTCCCTGCAGGGGGGTTGGACTCGATGACCTTGAAAGGTCCTTTCCCACCCAAACCAGTCCATTATGACTTCCTACCGCTTGTCACAGCATGTTTCTCAGAGCCAGGATTTAGGGCAAGCATATGATGGCTGTGGAGGTTTCAGGGTTCAAACCGTGGCAGGCACACAACTGTCTGGCTGCCTGAGAGCTCACTCTGGTCAGTACCTGCCTCAAGGGATCAAGGGGCAAAAGAACAAATCCCTGGTTCTGATGATGCCTTCGATGAGTTCTGATCTTGTACAAACCTAATTTTCACTTTGATGTCACCTCTGATATTCAGGACTTAATTTCCAGTAGGTTTTTTTAATTTTTTTTTTTTTTTTTTTACCAGCTTGAACTGTCTGCTTCGGCTTCTTGAAATTAACTTCCTAATGCAAGGCTGACTTTTGGTAATAGAATATAATATCTGGGAACGGACACTCAGGATAGAGCATTCCCTTAATGCAATTCTTGCACAATTATGAGTTGTTTACCTTAAACATTATTCCGAGGAGTAATAAAAAAAAAAAGTAAAGAAAACTCTGGTTAATAACCTGAGCAAAACAATTATCCAGCTAAGACTCTTTATTGAATCATGTATGCAAAACACAGAAGGTTTTCATAACAGATGTATTTAATCTTGATGCAAGGCTTGGTTTTAACCCCGCAGTGTCTCACGATTTTGTCAGAGCTGGACTAGTTCTGGTGTGCTTGAATAGAAGAGACTGAGCCAGAAGCCTCTGGCATCACAAACAAGGCTCTGCTATTGTGGAAGCCCCTCAAAATCTTGTTATTGTCCAATAGTAACCATAATAATGAAGCCCTGGAAGATCATTTATATAATAGCTCAACAGCTTGGGTAGTTTTCATAACTGTCTGCAACAGGCTTTTGGAAGCTCTCCCGGTGTTTACTGAAGTAAATGTCAGGGCAAGGCTATTGTTTGTGTCATAGATGTAAACTCTGGCAAAAGAAGAATAACCTCTCAGCACAGATTGCTCCAGAGTTTTACCCTTCGAGGGAGAAGGCAGCATCTGGCAGCTCTCTCTGCTCTTTGGTTGCTGTTTGGTGTCACGCTGCTTGTACTTGGCTCCTGCTGTCACTAGTAGTAGTGGTCGAGTGTCCCAGAGCACAACAAAACCTCGAGTCCGTGCAGCTGTTGTCAAAGACTGGCCACGTGGAAGCAGAGATATCAAGAAAAGGCTCCCTTAAAAGCAAATACGTTAAATTTTACTGCATCGTGATCTTAAAGCTGGCAAAGCACAAGAGGGTCACCTGGACAATTTCCCTACTTCACAAAGGCTGATTCTCCCCGCTGAATATTTATTAGGGTTTTATCGTGCTTGCTTTTGAATTCGCCAGTGAAGGAGTTTCTACCAACAACCCTTTTGCCCTCAAACTATTTCCTATTCTCATTTTCTTCTTTAATTTTCTTTCTTCATATTAAGCCTAAATTTCTTTTTATTCAGTTTCCTATAATTGCTCCCAATTATCCATCCTATCCCATCCCGAGCGCTTCCTTCCCCGCTGTGAAGCTGATACCTGTCAGATACCCCTGGACTGTTTCCTTTGGTCAAAGATCCACGTAAGCAACTCCTCTAATCTTCCCTCTCCCATCTGTTCCCTCAGGCTCTTCATTATTTTACTGAACTGCTTCCCATTTATCAATATTATTTTATGATGATTTCCAACTGTTCCTGCTGTCTTCCTGGCGTTCTTGTCCCCCCTGTCCATGTACACGCAGCCCACGGGGGTCGTGTTTCGTGCACAGACCAGGCTGATCCCCCTTCCCTTGGCTAAGGAAGCTTTTACAACCAGAGAATGGATACCCTGCCCCACCATGTAATCGTACACTCTGCAAACAGGAGTATGGTGCCTCAAATACTACTTGTGGTTAATTATTTACCCAGAATAAAACATTAGCAGCAAGCATGACTGATGAGGGAAGAGGACAGTTTTCCCTGATCATTTAAAAAATCCTTTTCTGAAGACTCCTCTAGTGTCTGAGATCTTGATTGCCTGGCTCTTTTGTAGGCAGGAGCAGTTGCTGAGACACAGCTATTAAAGTCATGTAACATACCTTTTAAATCACTATTTATTCTCTATCAATACTGTTGTCTCAGTGCAGAATGCCAGAGTCTGTGTTCTCAGGGTGTCTGCCTCCTGCGTGCTGGGGTTCTCGCTGTTGTGGTATTTCTTGTGACAATAACGGAACGTGCAGCATTTCTGATGGCCTGTGGTGGATGTGCCCCTTGTTCTTTTAAGGGCTTTTAAGCTTATCTGGAAAATAAGCAGTTAGAGTCTGTAAGTGAAGTTGGTTTGGGGTAAGGACTCTCTGAGACTTGACTTTGCCTTAATCTCTGATATAATATTCAGGTTTCATTCTGTAATGGACAAGGAAGGTCGGAGAAATATATGTTTAGGAATCTTTTTTTAGTGAACACATTATGTTAATATATAGAACAGAAAACAACTTTTAAAACCACTAAGTGCTAGGAGTGCAATACAGTGACCACCAAGCATTTCATTGCTGAAAATAGACCACCACAGAATTGTCTTTCACAAGGTTTTGCCGGCTGGCCATCTTTCTAAAAAGTTAATCTTTACAAGAACAAAAGAAAAGGCTTGAACACTAAGTCCCCATGAAATAATTGTGTGAGTAAATATCAAGCTACTTAAGGGAGCAAAACTCGAGTGAAGCTCAATGCAAACGGCGCGTGTGAACAATGAGCCAAACCCTGACTGAAACGAGCGGCCAGAGCCTCCTTCGGGGTAAATCGCTGGCATAACGTGAGGTTTTGGCCCAGCGTTGATGACTGTGATGATCTGCTCTTGGTCGAAATGTCAGATGTTCTGTTGGTTGTTTACCTTTGCCTTGGCTAATGCTGGGAAGCATAAGGGAAGGATACGTGCGGGAGCTCCTGGGACAGTAGTTGCCTTGCTGGAAGAACGTGCAATTCTGCTGCTGCTTTGGCAGTTATTGCTATTCATCTTTTTCCTTCTTAAGTTCTTCTTTTCTCTTTGTGCTTGGAAAGGCTGACCTCAGAAATGACAAAATCTTAATGTTCTGGTTAATGCTCAGACATTATATTGATGGAGGCTCTTTGAAGGTGGTGGGCGAGGATAAGCAACAGTCAGATGGTGGGTGGGAATGGAAACAGGATGACATAAGATCCAAGAGATCTGTCAATGCCTGTTGTTGTTGTTGTTAGAAAATATGAGCTCAAGCATGCCATGGAGTTCCTTCTGTGGAAAAGTGCTTTGACACTGGAGCTCCATCCTTCTCACTTAAGCCACGCCAGTTCCTGGAGAACTCTGTGGGTCTGGAAGTGAAAAGCAATGCAGGTGGCCTGTTCCCACTGTAGATCTGTCAGCAGCATGGAATTACATCACCTCTGTGGACCCGGGCAAGGTTGGCCGCTAGCTGTTGCTGAGGTTTAAAAATCCAACAGATTGTATCATTACAGCACCCATGAAATCTGCAGTTGCGTTGTGCTTGGTTAAGTGTTCCCTTTGATCTTCCTGGAGAACCTAACCAGAGATAGCTGTTCAATAAGCAAGAAAAGGACTTCTCAAGTCTGCTGACCCATCCCCTGAACCATGACAGGAAAAACTACCTCTGTCTTTTTCACCTGTCCTTAAGGACTTCCAGCAGTGCTCTACAGCTTCTCCAATCAGGCTATTCCAGTGCTTCTCTATCTCTCAGAAGAAGGTTTTCTTGAAGTCTAACCCTAAGTCTTTCTTACCACATTTTGTCTGTCCTCATTGAGCATCTGTAAATGTGCCCGATAAACTATTTTCTTGTTTGGATGCCTTTTGGGGACTGAGGTTGTATCATTCTCTTGCTGTCAGCAGGGAATGCAGGGGCTCAGTGTTGAGCTCAGCAACCTCAGTTCTCTCAGTCCTCTCCTGTCGGCCCTGTTTTCAGGTTCTGATCATTCATCCCTGGCTTTTGCACACTCTCAAACCGTTCTATGTCTTTCCTGAAGCTGAAGCCCCAAAGTGACCGGGTAGTACGGCTGAGACCACGCTGGTACTGAACCCAGCTGAGGCATTTCGTTGTGTGTCCTTCAGGAAAGACTGCACATTCACTTTGGTGGAACACAACCCGCAGTTATTGACTCCTATTCACTACAACCCTTTCAGAAGGTGCATCTGCAGCTCTTAGTGCTTACTCCTTCCATTTATGATACATGTTCCCTGTCTGTATTGAGCTCCATCCATTTTTCTTTATTGTAAAGGTGAAGTTGAACTTCAGTCTTGCTTTCTCAAATGTTTGTGATGACTTCCACATTGGCATCATATGCAAATCTTTTTTTCATGCTTTATCATCTCTGTTTTTAGAGAAAACGGGGAACAGATTTGGATCCCAGACGGCTTCTGGCAGATCTTTGATGAATCAACTTGCTAATGAGTTGTTGCTGTTCACGCTCTGGGTATGGCTGGATACACAGGTACCTGGGAACAAGTAGCCACTTTGACACCCGTGCTGAAGAATCACTCACACCTTATGACATCAACAGGGCTAGAAGTGGCCAAGTCCCCCCATTTGGTTTTATCAAAATCCTACCGAGTCTGAGGCTCCTTTGTGCCTGAAAAATAATGTTTGTTGCCAGTGCAGAACGGGAGTTACTGAAACCCCCTGAGGGCAAAAACATTGCCTTCTTTGGGAACTGGAAACAACCTGAGAGACACAGTTGCATGAGATTTCCAGCTCGTACAAACTAGCTTCTGTGTGGGTAGGAAGTGTTGTGGTAAAGGGATCTGGAGATGAGAAGGGGCAGAAAACTTTTGAGTGTAAAGCATGAAACAAAGCCGAGTGAAGTCAATGGAAACTCTCTGACTGGTAGCTCATGGCCATGTGGAGGGCTGGTAGAAAAGCAGGGCAGAGAAAGAAAAAAAAATACACTGTTAAAGTAAAAAGATCGTTAAGATAGGAGAGGAAAATAGATTTCTGTAGAAACTTTGAGGGCTGTGGAAAGATATCCTTCCAAAGGCTACTTGGAAATGTTTAGAGAAAGCCCTTTCCAGCTAAGTAATAGTGATAACGTAGGACCTGAAAGAGAGAGAGCAAGGGGGTGGAACAGAATAAAACCAAAACAAAAATACAACACCGTTAGACAAAATAAACCAAACAGTCTGCTAGCTTTCTGAAACTCCAGGTGGTGTGTGCCAGCCTTCCCACGTTTTAGGGTTTTCTGGTTTGAAAATTTACTTTCTCTTGTTTGGGCAGCAAGCGCATCACTGGTGCTGCAGGGAGAGCTGCCCAGCTGCCTGCAGTGTAGGAACAGAAGCCTCAGCAGCAGCGGGGATGACGGAGCCATTGGGCCCCATCAGTGGCAGGGGTGATGGAGCCACTGGGGGCCCATCTGCCACAGGGATGATGGAGTCGTGTGGGTCCATCAGCAGCGGGGATGATGGAGTTGCAGACGGTCTTTGGGACCCGACGCCATGCAGCTTCTTTCCCACTCTCCTCTTCCCTTGTGTATTTTTGTCCCATTCCAATAAAGGTGCTGTGATGCCGCTGGTTGGGTGTAGCATTTTCCTTGAGCAGATAAACGTTCTGCCTTCCGTCTTGCCCCGCTAATTGCTATAAAGAGCGGTGCTGTCGGTGCCGTTTGTGGGCCTGCCTGGGTACATGTGTTTATGTGAAAGTCTGAGGGCAGACTTTGTCTACGCTGAAACGTTTTATCATCAGCAGGGTAGCAATTGGAGGAGAATTAGTCCCTGACTGCTGTTTGGTTTCTGGAGCCTGTAGACTGACTGCTTGTTACCAGAATGAGAAATGCGAGTAAGCAGCATCTCATCAGCCTTGCAGTCCCGCTTTCTATTGCTGTCATCAAAGAGTTTAGGAAAGTTTGCAGTCAGAGTAGCTTTTTTCTTTTTCTTTTTTTTCTTTTTCACAATCTCTGTTTGCACAATACTGTCTGGGAAATGGGTACAAACTGGAGCATAGGAGAGTCCATAGAAATTTAAGGAAAAACTTTTCCATGGTGAGGGTGACAGAGACGAGAACAGGCTGCCCAGGGAGGTTGTGGAGTCTCCTGCTCTGGAGACATTCAAAACCCACCTGGACATGTTCCTGTGTGACCTGCTCTAGGTGATCCTGCTCTGGCAGGGGAGTTGGACTCGATGATCGTTCGAGGTCCCTTCCACCCCTTAACATTCTGTGAAATTCTGTGCTGTAGAGCAACTTGTGGGCAAGGCACGGCACTCAGTTCGGTGGCCATGGCCAGGTGAGAACCAGGATTGGAAGCAGAAAATCAAGGTAAGTCCAAGATGACCCAAGACAGAAGTGTGTCCAGGAGCTCGATCGTAGCCAGAAAGCTAAAAAAAAAAAGTGATCTTGTACAACCGGCCTGGTCTATGAAGCTGATGTGGATTTGAACCAGAAAACTGGGATTATCCTGACACTCAAAAAGCACTTAGAGCAAACACACTTGGAGGACTGTAGACGCCCTCAATTTGCAGATGATTTTCATTCATTTCTGCCTTTTTTTTTTTGGTTTGGGGAAGCGGAAGCTTTGCACTAGCTAAAAATAGCAGTACTTACAACCACTTAGAGTCTTTCATTTTATTGCAGGAACAGAATTATTTCTTTTAGCCTGGATTTCCAGACTATTGAAGAGTTAGTGTTGAAATCTAGAGGTAAAATTCCACGGTGATTTCCTAGTATTGGATTTCATGTGGTGCTTTCAAATTTACCAGCCACACAATAGGTGGGATAAAATGGAGAATGAGAAAATTAGCAAGAAATTGCTTTAAAGGATCCTGAAATGGCATCAACGGGAGCCCCAGGAACACAAGGGGTTATGAACAGCCTCTGTTGTGGCCAAAAATAAAATATTTATACAACACAGTCCCTGAAAGTGAAAATCACAGAAACCTTTGCTATGAATAAGAACGTAATCAATTGAAAAGTGACATTTGCAACCTATGGGTAACCTTTTGCTTTCAAGAGATTGATTTTTAATGAATCCTTTTTGCTTTCTTTGCCTCCTTTTTGCTTTATATTGTCCTGCCAGCCTGGAATAAAATAAAGCAAGGGATTGTCACAAAATCTGTGTAGCTTTTGGAGCTCATGTGGAGTTTGAAGAAAGGCGTAAACAGGGAGATATTGAGCTGGCCTCATCTGAGTGCCAAATTTCACTTCTGGTGAACACTCAAAATTGGTATTTTACATAAGATGGAAGACAACTCTATGTTATATTAAAGGATCTGACCTTGTTACCTGTGTACTAGCTGTATGTTAGATCTTATCCTATACTTGGAGGCTATTTTAGTTGTCCAAGAAGTACTGAGGTTTCAGAGCACTGCTTCAAACCTCCAGGAAGGCTTTGGCTGTAAACTGTCTGTCCCAGAATAATCTCATTGTACAGAGCACTGTAACGTTGTCACTGGACTTTGGTTATCACTAGATATTTTTTTCTTTTCCTCACTGGTAGGCTGTTGATTTTAATGTGGTTTACATCACATGCCCTTTTTTGGTGTTCTGCAGGAATATCCTCCGGGGTTCTTTTTCCTTTCCAAGACCAATAAACCATCAGATATAGTTAAAACTGATCCCTATTGACCAGGAGGGAAGGAGAAGGCTCTTGAAGTGATTGGGTTTCTTGGAGAAAGAAAAGTTAGACAGAGTCATCATCTGGATTTTATTGGATTTATTTATTTCGCTTCATTATTTTTTAAAGTTTGGTTGCAGAGAAATGTATATCCTCTTTGGATTTGTGTAAGTATCACGATGAATATCTAACACACGATTCCCAGAGAGATGGGGTTTTGAAAGACACCGTGTTGTAGCTATTACAAATTAATTACTGTTCTTTTAAATATTTCTGGTTTATATCTTTGCTTCCTTAAAGGGAATTATAAGGACCATTACAAGGGAAAAGAAAACTTAATAAAAATAAGCAAATTGTTTTTCAGTTTGCTAGAAGTGATTGATTTCTGCAGACATTTGAATGGCTTTTACAGCCATGCTGGGAAACCAGTGCAGGGATCTCATGGGCTCCTGAATCAGATCCTGTGGTCTGAATTGAACCTTGTGTGGGTTGTTCTAGTCCTGCTGACTTCACCAGAGTTTTCCTGATTCCCACTAGCTGATGACGTTGTCTCTTTCTCCAGAATGAGTGTTTAGTTTTTCATAAGCTGAGGCAGTAGGTCTATTAGAGGAGCATCCTCGCTGCAGGTATAACCTTGAGTTTTGGAGTTGCCCAAGAGCGTGGTCCCTGGAGCCGTGAGGTCCGAGCGGTGAAATGTGAAGGCTACAAGTGACAACCTCCAGCTAAGCTATGGTAGTGACACCTGACCCAACTGTGGCCGTTGGTTTCAGGGTGTGTGAGCTGAGTCCTGTATCAAAGCCTCTTGCAGTGGCAACGGCTATTGCTGGTTGCTGGCAAGGAGCCTGGGGCTAGGTCACAGCAGCAGCGTGGCAATAAGACACGGAGAGAAGAGATTTGTAAGCTGGTAGATATCTCTTTTCTCCAATTTGGAAAAAGTTTGACTCTGCCCACCTAGAATAAACTGGGGAATGATCTTGGCTTTGCTAAATATTCACCTGATAGCCACGAGAAGGAGAGAATGACTGACAAAGAGCAGGGCTGCTCGAGGAGGTCCATCTGTGACCAAAGGTCCCATGCAGGACTCTGGCCATTGCACCAATTTTAAACCCCTTTCTCTCAAATTTTACCTTGCTGCTTTAGTTCTGCTTAGGATCTTCCACACAGCAATCGCCTCACTCGATAGTTCAGCAATTACTTTTCTCAAAAAAAAAAAAAAAAAAAAGAAGTCACGTGGTAAATGCCACAGAAATATTTGAATCAAAGGTAATTATTTCACTTGTATATATTTGATTGTGTTTTAGTGCAGGTCAAAGCCAGGTCCAGAAGCCCACAGCTGCTGTGCCACGCAGCAGCAGTGCTGGGTGTGTTGGGATCAGCTGTAAGTCCCGGAAAGCATATAAAAAAATGTATTACTAAAGAGGTAAGAGAGAGAACTGGAGAGTTCAGTGCAGTCAAGTGATGAATTTGAAAAGTTTCCATTGTTTACTTATCTAATTAAGAATCTATCTCCATATAGGCACACGAACGGCAGGTACAAATATATCTAGATGTCTATCTTTGTTCCACTGTACGTTTGCCTGCAGGTCTCTATAGATAGAAACATAAAACGGTGAGTATATCCTGCTGGCTTTTGAAACTTACAGAAAATTACCAACAGTTTCTTTTCTCTAGTTTGCTCAAATGCTTGTGGTTAGATATTCTGAAAGTATAGAATGAAAAGAAAAAAAAGAAAGAGAAAAAGACAAAAAGGTTTTAGACACTTTGAAAATCAGTTGCTTTGTTAAAAAAAGCTTTTTTTTTAAATTATTTTTTATTTAATAAGCCAACACTTTTGATTCTCAGCCGCTCTGCGTCCGATTCAGTAACATAAAGTTGGGTAATTTTGCTGATAAATATTAATTCGGAGCTGGAGTCACGTACAGTGCGTGGCACCCGATGGCTGGAATTTAAGAGCGATGTGGTGGGATTTACAGAGCAGGGCTGGGTCGGGTGTTTGTCACCAGGCAAGTCTGGGTGCAATAAATGAAGCTTTTGCTCGCAGCACACAGAGCCCTCTTGCTTCTTATTAAACTGTCTCAAAATCCAAAGTAAAAGGAGAAGTTGAAAAGAAAAAAATTTGAATAAGATGAAGAGGACTATTCCTTGTAATTATGCTATTCAAATAAGAATCAAAACATTTGGTAGCGGCACTTAAACATGAAGAGTTAAATGAAAAGGGAAGATTCCTTAATGAAATTGTACCGAGCGAACATAATGAACAGAAATCATAGCTAATAATTGACTGAATCTGACTTTCTTATCTCCTGGTTAAATTTTATTATCTTCCCGATTGTCCATGAATATTCAAAATCTAGAAAGGGTATGAGCACACCTGGCCTTGTTATTTGCTGAAGCAAGACCAAATCCACGGGGACAGCACTTTGAATGTAATAATTCACATCCGTGCTTGAAGACTCAAAGGAATAAACATCTGTAATGTGTGATTTTAAGCAGATTTATTTTAAAAATGGCCATAAATTAGTATTCGATTAAAACAAACCCTTCACTCATAAATTTATGGTGCTGTGTATGAACACCCAGTGTTCCCATTTTTAATTAGTTTTTTTTCCCCCACTTCTGTCTCATGTAATACTGAATTAATCCGATATTATTTCTAGTTACGAAGGGGTTTTCCTGTTCTAGTTATGGGGTTTTCCTATTCTTCATACTGTTACCTTTTCTCATATGCACTTTTAAATTATATAAACCCATTTCTAATGGCATTGGTATGAATTTCTACCAAAAAAAAAAAATTAATGGCATAATCCTGACATCCTCAGATAAATGGCTGGGCAGTGATTTCAGTGACAGGAGGGTCCCTCTGGCTTTCTCTTGTGATTTATAGCCCTGAGTCAGGAAAGCTCTTAAGCACAGATATTAAGTTAACCACCCTGCTGGGTCCCAGTGATTTCAGGGGAGTTTCAGTATCAGACCATCAGGAACATATTGTTTACATTGCGTTTGTGTCAGCTGCACCAGAACAACCAGTTGACATCCAGCTGGTGATATCCGTCCAGTCTTTAGCTTCACTTACCTTCCAAAAGTTAATATAGAAAACGATGAATTTATCTGAGAGTTCTAGCTCAGGAATGAAGACAAATACCTGGTATTTTAAGGGGATAATGATTTGCTGAGTTTCTGTTCCCCTGGCCGTGTGCTCTGAGGGGTTGAGCTGTGCATCAGGTATTTAAGGAACTTGCAGTTTTTTTCTGCTTCAGACTTACTACAAGTAGCCCAAGGAAGGCTTTTGAGAGTTAAATGAATTTATGACTAGCCCACATTTGAAATCCCAACTGTTATTTTGCTGCAACTGGTTACCCCTCTTGTAGGCAAAAGGGGAATTGTTCTTTTCCTCAATTGAATGGTTTTAATTTTCAATTTTCTTCCAAGTGTATTACAGCGTGTGAGCTGAAAACTCGCTTTCTGTGAGCATTCACTGTAGCAGAAGAGGCTCACACGCATCAGTTGGAAAGACGAAGCTAAAAAAACCCCGCCAAAAATCCATGAGAATCTGTACAATCGTGTCTTTGAGTCTCTGTTGCTGTGACCTGTTCCTATGCTTGGGTCTGCAGCTTGTAAGGAGGTGAAATTATTAGCTCTGAGGTGTCAGAGGTTTTGGAGAGGAGCTCTCTGCCACTATCTAGTAGCTGTGGGTTTGAGATAGCTACGTGCAGGTAGCCCTAAAATCAACAGCTTTGAAGGTCTGACCCTGTGTGGTGCTGAGCACTGGCCCCATCAGCTGGAGACCCCCGTCACTGCGCAGTACAAATAATCGCCTGGTGTCCTGGCATGGTGGTTTCATGGTAATGGACCAAGGCGTTGATGTTCTTCAAGGTGTTGATGCTCTCCAAGGAGAGAGTTTCTCCTTGAGGACCATGTCTTCTTCATCAGGTGTGAATGCAGAACTGCCTCTGCTTTTGCTGGAAGTGCCTCGTGTGGATGCAGTCTGGGCTATGACAGTGATGATGGGATGAGTTTGGGATCCACAGTTTTGAGGAGAGTTTTGCCTCAATGGATGAGCTGGAGCAGCTCTTAAGTTATTCACCTCTTAAATTGTAGCATGGAGCTGTGGACTGGCTGTATCCCTCAGCATGACTTAGGTTCTGCAGAGCTCTGGGAGGCCTTTTGACAGAGCTTCTGAAAAAGATGGTTTGCATTAGAGCGTAAGGAAAATTGACGCTTAGTTTTGTGTATACAAAGGCTCTGTAATGTGACGTCAGGGGTGGTTGAAAGGAGAAGGCATCACAAGCGTGCAAGAGCAGGTGGAGATGCTGGAATTGGAGCTCTGCTTGTCGCAAGAAAGGACCAAACAGGACCCTTTGAGTTCTTCATGCCTGGAGACCCAGGCTGGAGGTTGAGCTGCTGCTCTGTGGACTACTGAGCTCCTTGTAAAGTATTTGGTCAACTGGTTAGACTTTGTCCAAAGGTATGAGCAGATAGTAGTTCAACAGATGGTTGGACTCGATGATCTTGAAGGTTGTTTCCAACCTTAATGAATCTGTGAGTAAAGAGCAGTTTGCAGGGGTTGAGGTTGTGATGGGAGGAAGCAGCATGCTGTCGTCTGGGGGGCTGTGTCGTGAGGGAGATGGACTTTCAGCGGCTATTTTGGTTCATTGCTTTGGCAGAGCCCGTTGGGAAGTCTCTTACACCAGCACCTCTCAGAGCCAGGCTGGACATCACAAATCCAGTCCCGTCCTCTCGGCTCACTGAGGGTTTGCCTGCAGCGTTCCCACCCAAATCTTTTTCCTTTCCACCCCAAACCAGCCTGTGCCGCTCATGCGGAATCTTTCCCGGCTCTTTGCTGTAGGATTCTCTAGAGGGATTTGCAGCTCAGTGGAGCAATGAGCAGGCACGTTGGCATCGTCCCCATCCCCCTGGTGATGTCACCCATGGGGCAGAGTGTGGCAGCAGCTGGGGCAAAGCCGGGATGTCTTAAGCCATTTTCTCCAGCATCTAGTTTCCTTTGCCATTGTTTGGGTAGTTCTGTTAGTGCCAACCATAATGAAGGAAAGTTTTAATTTGAACAGTCAAACAGACACACACATGCACAAAAAGAAATTAAAAAAAAAAAAAAAAAAAAAGAATGAGCAGGAAAAAAAAATCCCCCAAACCCCTTCAGCCCGCAACCAACGGAGAAATGGAAAA
>JAAGNO010006640.1:10853-27058 GCA_033439905.1 Ceryle rudis | reverse complement strand
CCAGGGGAGGTTGGCCGGGGCTCTGAGCACCCTGCTCTGGTTGCAGATGTCCCTGCTCCCTGCAGGGGGGTTGGACTCGATGACCTTGAAAGGTCCCTTCCCACCCAAACCAGCCTGTGATCTATGGGGCTGCTGCTTTTGGACAGAGAAGAATGTTTCTGCTGGTTTAAGGCGGAGCTAAACCAATCCCAAAGTCCAATATTAATTACGTGTTAATAGCCTTCTTATCTTTAAGAATTATCCACAGTTTTTGGTTTGGTTTTTTTTTTTTTTGTTTTTAATCTTTCCATCTTTGGAAGAGTATTATCTTTCCTGTACTTTTGCAAATCTCCTCACTATTTCTGCAAGCTCTGTAGCTTTTCCAGCTATTTCCCTTTTTCCAGCACAACCGCAGCTTTATTTAACAGAAGAAAATGAAGTGGATCTGTTGTCTGCTCGGTGGTAATTATGATGATCACATTGGTTTTGCTCAGTGTTGAACTGCAGCAAGCTGAGAACTACCGCAAGTCTAATAAACAGCAGGTCACAACATGCCTATGGATTTGTTAAGATTCTGGTTATTAGAGCTTTTTTGTTTGTTTGTTTTTTATTCAGGTTGGGCTCCTTCTCATGTTTTATCTGTTTTTGTGGAGGAGAGAGCTACAGTAACAAGATAACCAGCCAAATGTAAATGCGCCCTTCATTTTATTTGGTCAGGGATGACAAAGATTATTAAATGCCAGGAAAAAGTTTCTCCTCTGTTATCCATTTATTGAAAGACTTGTATATCCTCAAATGCATCATTGAGGTGATTAATACAAAATAAAAGACAAATCCAGTATCTTACAATGTGTCACACTGGTAGATGAAGCAGGCAAGTGAACCTGTTCATTCTCATACAACTCTGACTTCAACCAAGCAGCTGAGGAGCCTTTTTGGGCATAAAACATCCCCTGACACAAGTGTTTCCAAACCAGTTACAATCCAGTTCCTGCTCATCAGCACTGGTGCTCAGAGATTTTATAGATAGTCTGTACCCGGCTATTTTTACTGAATTCAGCATTCTTTGGTGAACTGCCAGAGCGCTGCTGAAAGGTTAATTTGAACATGCTGGAAAACAATAGCCTGAAACAGAAATGCGTGTTGCAACATTAGCACAACGGCACCATTGAGGCAGGTCAATGGGAACAGCTCTTACATGGGGGATCCTTCCGTGCTGGGAACAAGGGGCAGAGCAGTTGAAGTTGCCCCGTGGAAGGTTATCAGCTCCATTTGGGAATGATGGGTGAATCCCACAGCCCAGATTACACTGGGTCTCAGCCTGTGGGTACCAGCTGAGCAGGGATGGGGAAATGAAGATAAACGGAGTTTATCTACTTCTGATGTGGGCTACACAGAAATTGCTCATTTCACCCTCACACCAAGCAGGTGAATTCACTTCCTTTTCTATTTATCACCAAACCACCACCTCCTGGTGCTCTTGACCATAACACCACCTAAATTAACTCTCCTTCTTTACAAACAAGAAGGGCTAACCATTTATTTCCAAACCATGGTTTCCCTTCACCGTGGCCTTGTACTGGAGATGGGGTTCTCTCCTGGGTAGTTTAATTTCTGTGGGCACTGTCACCATCTAGTGGCATCTCGCTACTGGTTTGCAGGGGCAGCTGTTGCTGCATTCTCCTCCCGTGGGGTTTGCCCCCTGGTCACTCGTTTTCCCCACTTAGCGAGATTGGCTTTGCCAGTTCACCCATTAAAAGCCTGCAGGGATGATGGCAGCTTTATCTGGCACATTTTCCCTCTGGCTCTCCTGTGGAGCAGCTTTGCCTGGTTGAACCAGGAGGATTTCCATGGTAAGGTGTCTCGGGAAGACCGGAGGGTTGTGTTTGAGTGCAGGAAGAAAAGCTTGGGGGAGAGTTTTGTGCTCTTAAACTCTCAGGCTATTGCAAAGTGGAAATGCTGTGAGTTATGACCAGGCAAAATAATCTCTGGTAACAATATAGCAGGGATGGGTGTGGGTGTTAATCATACAGCCATGATTATGTTATTTAGTGGTTTGCTTCGGTTTGTGGAGGAATTGTAGAGCAAAGACACCCCCTGCTTACTGCTCAGGTCTCTCTGCCATCCCCTCTGGCACAAAATGTTTGCTTGTCATGATCAAAGCCCAGCTCTTGCTTTTCTGTCTCACGCTCAAAAATTTGGGATGAGCAATGCTGTGTGTTTATCCTGATTTGTGCCCCCTTGCCATGTCCTTGACAGCCCATAGTGGGTTTCTGTGATGTCCCGTGGGTGGGTGACGTGCTTGTGGCTGCTCCTGGGCAAGAGCTGCAAGGTGGCACCACTTTGCTGGGTGATGGTGCCTCGATCTTACAGGGATTGTTTCTACCCAGGAAAGGCAGCAACAGACCCATGAATCAAAGCAGTAATTTCCCCTTGCCAAGGCTGAGAAGGGACAATAGGGAGGATGAGGGCTGTGGCTCTCTGCCTGCTGCTGTGGGTTTTTCAGAAGTTATTTTCAGTGCTCTAGATCCCACTTGCTTTACATAACAACACAACTTTTAGGCATTTCTTCCCCATGTGCAGCTCTGGTTTGAATTTTCTTTGCTCGTGAGGCACGGGTGGCCCACAGCATGTGCATCAAGAAGAAGTAGGGCTATCGGGTCTGCTGCAAAAGCAAAGCCTCTTCTGGTGGCTCCAGCTCGTTCTGTCGTTTCCACAGACACCATGCAAAGCCCCAGGGAGCCGAGCTGCTTCTGAGGTGTTCCCTTGCTTGCTTAAGAGAGGAAGGAGTCATAAAGCTAGTGAGGGAAAGAAGCAAAATGGGACTCTCCAACACAGTCAGTGTTAGCTGGCAGCCGTGGTTTCTGCAGAGGTTCCCCCCCTGGAGCCCCTGCAGCAGCTTTGGATTTGCACCCTTGGGTGTGTAGCCTGGTGTAGGAGATGCCTTCAGATAATGGAAAGGCACTTGGGCTTAATTCTGTGGGTTCTGTTACCGATGTCTGTCTGTGCAGCTGAAGGATTGAAGGCCTCAGCTTGAGGCCATGAGATCAGGTCACCTCCTTGCGGGGAACCTCATCCCTGCATGAAATGCCATCGAGAGACCTGTGTGCTGCCCTGGTCTGGCTTTAAACACCCTTGAAATCTTAAATACTGCCACTGCTCCTGTTTCATCCATAACACTGAAAAATTCACATGGTTTTTTAGTTTCCTAATTTTGCAGTTAAAAACTACTTTCCCCTATCCATCCTCCTCTCCAGCTAGAGAGTGCCCTGCGAGCAAGGGAGAGAGAGCAAGCAAGGAGCTATTCGAAGAGAAATGAAGGTAACCACATCTGAAAAGACAAGAGCAAAACCCTCACAAATAACAGAAAATGAGAAGGACTGCTTTTAGGCCAATTAAACTAACTCTTGGGGTTTTTTTTATTGTTTTTTTTTTTATTTTGTTTTTCTTTACGTTTTTTTTTTAATTATTACTCCGGGTTGGAGCTAAGGAAGCAGAGTGAAATAGCAAACAGATAGTTTCCTTGAGTTCCCTACTAGCTCCTTCTAGGATAATTTGGTACTAACTACTGAGAGAGTTGAGCGAGTTCTAATCGAAGTTGAATTAAGTTGTGAGAGTTGTGCTATTATGAATTTTATGCCATATTGCCTATATGACTGACAGGACAGAAAGCTGGAACTTGTGATTGTTTTTCTTTTTCAAGTGTGATTATAGCAGCATACATCTCTACAGAGCAGCCACACACTTCTGGCATTAGCATGTTTTTAATGGTGGAGGGGAAAGGAAAGAAATTAATAAAATTGTTACCGAGGAAGACAAAAGATTCTGTAAAGATCTTTCACGTGGGAGCGTTACTGGTGTCTTCCTGGAGCCAGGCTTGGATAGGTAGTTAGGAGTTTGTCTTAAGAATGGCCCAAAACACCCAGTGGCTGTTCTTTTCCCCAGGATATATGTAAAGTTTCCCTTCAGCCCCGGGGGGGTGTGTGCAAATACAGGGAAATTTTTGGCCTCAACTAACTTTATATTGCACTGTCCATGCTGAGGCTTTGCAGCATGTTGGTGGAGTTACAACCCCGTGGAAATCAGGGGTCAAGCTGTTGGCTTCACTGAAGTCACCTCCTGTCTCTGTTGCTGCCCTGGGAGAGGTGCTGTGCATCAGCGTGGGGGTGACAGGGCTGCACTCTGGTGACATGTGCACCTTGAAAACAGAGGAGGGTCTCTTTTTATTACGCTGTCGTGGCATTTGGGAGGAATGTGCCTCTTAACAGCATTTAACAATATTTTTATTTATTCCCCTAGAGCTCAGCTTCAAATGAAAAACTTGCTGGTCATTTTCTCTTTATTGATGCACCTTTGGGGGGGGGAAAAAAAGAGAAAGGGACTGTGTTCAGGAAACCTGCTATTGGGGTATTGCCAATCAAAATGTGTAGAGAGCTCGGTCCTGATTAAAAGGCAGCGACTGGAAGCCAGTTTATCTACAGGTACAATCCTCAGTGCTGTGGGCATTGAGGCATGGAAGGAGGAATCGTGCTCATCAAGCTGTCGAGGAGTACTGATCCTCAATTGCAGCTTTGTTCCTGTAAGGTCCAAACCTCTCTACAGAGTGCCTTAAAATACCTAAATAGCTCCTCATCAGCTCAAACCAGATATCCACCCTGTGTATGTTCCCCACTGAAAGGCAAGTGGGGTTGGCAGGACTCTCCGGACCCGGCAGGAGAGGTTCCCTTAGCCTGTTCACACAGCAGAGGATGCTTAAAGCCAAAATGTAATTAACTTATTGGTATCTGACCAGGATGCTGTGGTCAACATTTGTGAGAGGTCATGAGGTCTCCACTGACCACAGGAACTTGGTTTTGCATCTCCTGGCAGGTCTGGTAAACCTTCAGTTAATGGCTCTGTATAATGCGTCAGGCTTTGATCTCTCTCTGTAGCAATCCTTTATGCCCAGCATAATAAACCATGGTTAGTGCACGGGGAAAAAATCCACTTACCTTTTCTGCTGACTTTGTCCAAAAGATGAATCGGACACCTACTCTGATACTTGCTTCTGAGTTTCTCACTGGTGTGTTTTGAAATCCTCTATAGGAGAGCCAATGACATAAACTTCTTCTCTCCCGGGAGAAAAGCAAAGCCAAGGGGGGTATAATATTTTGCACAGGTGTTCTGTAGAATCTGGTTTTATATCTTTTTGTGAAAGGAAGTTCGGGGCTTTTGGCTTGGTTTCAGTTGACATCTCGTTGCTGCAGAGCAGTGGTACGTCTTCTGGAGAGCTGGAGCACAAAGGGCTCAGTTAGGACTTGCACAAGTGGGTAATGGACCTAAACCCACTAAATGCAAGTTCTGACAGCGCGGGTCAAACCCTTATGTGTCAGTCTTTAGGTTCCTCCTTTCTCATCCTCCTAACTGGGCTCATTTTCTCTTTAAAAATAATTGGCAGAATTTTATGATGTGAAAACAAAAATCAGGCAATTGCTGCTGAGATCTGTGAAGGCAAAATGTTTTCATGTGCTTTGGAGTTCACGTAACAAACTTTTCTGTCGGAGGATGCACTAAGAGCTGTGTTTTGTTGTGACCTGCTTTTGACTGGTGGTTGGGAGTACAAGGGGCAGCTTTCTGTGACTGAGTGACAGGAATATGACTTTTCAGTTTGGATCATGTGAAACAATGTGTGTAGTGATGGCCTGTGGATCAGTCAGGAGTGAACAAAATAAACCCAAACCGAACAAACCCCCAAAAAACCTGAAGGAGGGAAAACCCCAATCCACTGTCCCCATTGATCTCTGAATTTGAGTTAAAAAAAAAACAGGAAAAAAAAAAAAATTGGTCAAAACTTCTTCCTTTTCATATTTGAGTGAACTTTCCAGCCCCAGTGCTTGTGAAAGGAAAAAGACTCCCTTGTCCCCCAGTGCTTGGAGACTGCATTTTTCATACCAACCAAATCCCTGCTCATCAATTAAGCTGCAGTCCAGCTTTTTGCCCAATGTTTGTTTAATTATAATCTGCAGGGACTTGATCTCTCTTTTTAAAGGAGACTTCCCAGCAATTACCTGGGAAATTAAAATAAGAGGGGAGGGAGGAAAGAAAGTGGGCTGCTTGGATTGCAGCAATCCTGGATGGGAGTACCACCCGGGCTGCTGCAAGACTGGGCACAGATCCTCAGCTTGGTCCTGTACTGGGGCAGGGCTTGGACATGTCTGTACTGGACATCCAAGCGTGTCTGAAAATGGGCAGCTGTTTTCTGGTTGCTCCTTCCTTGGAGCAAGAACAAGCTATGCTACAGCTATATACGGTCCAGCGTGCCCTGTGTGGTGGTGCCACAGCCAGGAGGTACTGGCAGATCCACTGCCTGCTCCCCTCTGTGTCTGCTGGAAGAGACATAGGCAGGAGCCTAGTTAAGATCCTATCAATTTTCTGCAGGGAATTCCATATTGCACCAAACCAGTTCTGTGAATGATGTGTTTCTGTGCACTTCTGAGCAATTTATGAGTGTCTTTGGATTGCAAATCCACATTGTTTCCCACTGGATGGGCATGTTGCATTTCTGCACCCTCTTTAGGAGTAGGTATTTCTAGACTTCAATGTCTAGTATAAACTTCAGCATAAGGACCCAAAAATGCACATTTTGCTTACCCTGAAATAGAGGATTACAATTTGCTGTCTTGGTGAGTATTCCCAGTGGTGGATTTATACATTTAGACCTAGTGTTTCCTGGGGTCTTAATGGAGTGAGCCCCCAAAATGGAAATACTCCCCTTATGCACCAGTCCTAGAATGAGTCCAAGGCATAAAGCTGGGGAATGCCATGAGGGTCCTCTAAAAACTGCAGCCAAAAGATTTGGACTAAGCCAACACAAATGGCTGTGAAACTGATGAAAATGAGTTAGGTTGGTGATGGAAACAGCAACTAACTCACGGTTTGGGAGAAGAGAGAAAACAGTCACCAGTTATTCCACAGACTGGTCTAGGTGATGCACTGGACGTGCCTTTGCTGCTTAGATCACGTGACGAGAGACAACCAGAGACTTTGGAAACACCTTTTGTACAGCTCAATCCCCTGAGAGTCCCTCTAACACCCAAATATTGGAGGGATTTGTAGAATTTGACTACAAAGTTTCTCCTGGCTTTAGAACCATCACATGAATATGGATCATTCAGTCCTATCGAATTCTACAGGATGTGTCAAAAGAGAATATAAACAAAACTCCATGTTTTTGCAGCACTTTTTTTATATGAAGCCTTGTAACGTTTTTATAGCTCTGCTTTCATTTCATCCCCATTCCACGAGGGCTTCCTACAACCAGGGATCTGGCAGCAAGGAGCTGAACGGCTGCTGCAGGACTTTATGGAGTTATTACCCCTCTGTTGGAGCTGGGCATGGATTTGCCCCCTCTTCTCAGCTCTCAAGTGCTGGAAGTACTGCGATGGCTGCTGTCGTGCACGGTTGATTGAATTCTTAGCTGAGAGAGGAGAAAAGCTCGTGGAGTGGTTTATCAGGTCTAGATCCAACTTCAAACTGCAGTAGCTTTGACGTTGGCACTGCTCTTGCTCTGCACAGATACATCAACTGCCAGAGTTGTTTTGATCAAGGGAGGAAACAAACTCTTTAGTGAATGAAACCAGATGCACAAGATTGTGCTGAAAGACCCACAGTCACTTTGTAAAGAACTCAAGCCAGAAACCTTGGAAAAAGCACATTAAAAACATTCATGGAATTTATTCTTGGCAATGAAAGGTAAATACATGTTATGCAGATATTCTCTTTTACTTGCACTATCCTCATTCCTTGCACTTCCACACGATCTGTGTGATGTAGGACTCCAGCGTGGTCTATCTATTCGTCGTCATCCTGTGTAACTCCTCGTGGAACACTGGCCCAGAATAGGGCTGGGGGTGGTTCCCTGGATGTTTTCTTCACAGAACAGAAAGATCCAGAAACACAAGTAGCTGGGAGAAGAGCAGATCTTCTGACACGAGGTAGAGCAAATAAATGTTAATTCTTCAAATGAACCAGGCTGGTAGAAAAGCTTGCACAAACGGCTGGTTTCAGTCTGGACAATTCCCATTGACTGGAGTGGTTTCTCTAACAGGACCCACGTGGATTAGTCAGAGTAGGCTGCCTGTCCTCCACCATGCAACCAGCATGTGTTGCAACATGTTATTCCATGAAACAAGCTAGTTAAAGCTTCCTGAGAGCTACTGAAATGCTACTAAACTGGGAAATAAAATGCCTTGTTAAAAATGGATTGAATGGGAAGATACCTCCCAACTTTACTGTACAGCTCAAATCACTTTCAACTTCTACAGTGCTCAGTTTAATAATACCAATCAGATGAGAACCCCTAGAGACTGGCTAGGTTTTTCTTAAGACCTGAAGTTAATGATTACCTCTTCCTCGAGAGTCTTATTTTCACCTTATTATAGCCAGTAACTGCTATTAGAACATACTGTGGTGATGGACTTGACTGTTAGCCAAGGTGTGGTGCCACCAAATTGGCAAACAGGCAGCAATAACATCTGGGATGGAGGTAGGATGGGTGCATGCGGCTGGTGCCAGTCCTATGACACGTAGGGACCAGTACAATAAATGGGAGAGCCAGAATTTTCCAGGCGAATCTGAAATGAAATTAAACCATTTGTGTTTGCTTTAATATAGGGATGTGTGATATTATCTGTCTACAGCATTAGTCTGTGCTGCTGCCTTTGAAGCTAATAATTGGCATGAGGGTGGTGTGTTAGTTTCCATGTTAGGCGTGATTTTGGAATGAATCTCAGTTATCCAGACAAATGGGTATTTTCATGGTATTACCCACTACCACATGATGTTACATATTCCTCATCTGCGTTCAGGTTTGGGCATCACTGGGGTTTGGGGTTTTTCTTTAGCTAATTAAGAGTTGTGAGAAGGGCAAAAGTATTTGGGGTGTTGGAGAAGAAAGGTTAAACCAGCGAAATACGGCAAGCTTAGCCAAGCCATGCTTAAGGTGGTCACGGCTTGTGATACTGAAGGGGTTCAGTCACCGTTCATTAGCAGCAGTTAAGGGTGGGGGAGGCGCAAAATGCAGATGAAATATCAGGACGTGCCCTTGGAAATGAGATCTTTAAAGCTCAGGTTAGTCCCTTTAAAAGCTATGTTGCTATGAATCTCAGGGAGGTTTGGTAGAGAGCAATGGCACTGGGAGAAAGGCAAGCTGGAGGAGCCCAGGCGCTCTTCACAGGCTTTGGTTCCTTGGTTTTGGGTGTAGCTGTTGACTCGATTGCAATGGGCTTACATTAGGTATGAGCTGGATTTGGTTTGTGCAATAGCTTGAGTTTTTTTGGATTACGAGTTCTTAGATGATGGCCACAAAGGAATTTTAATTAGGAAAAGCAAGAAAGGTTCTGCTGGGAGATGAGCAAACCACAATAATTATTGACAGTGAGAAAGTCAGCAAAGAGCAGGGAATTGGGGAATTTATAGAGGTCCTACTGAGAATTACCTAAATGTAATTTTTAAGGATACCAGTGAAAGAGTATTTTTGTAAGGAAAATGACAGCGGTTACCCACTCCTGTGCTTTCCCCAGTGTCCAGCTGTACGTACAAGCTGTGCCGAACACAGGGATGAGGATCAAACACCGTGTGGTGTAACCACCACAAATACTGGGGTCTCTGGAAGAACCCACCAGGGGATGCCAATTCTGTGCCAGCATCCGTGGAAGCTCCCAAGCTTTGGCAAGGTGATTGAGACGCATCTCGCTGGGCAACAGATCCAAAATCTTCTCCCAAATGGGGCAAGCTGTAGAGTTTAAGAACAGTTCCGAAGGAGCACTTCCAAACGCATCTCTGGAAATAGAATATTGAAATGCCAAAATAAAAATGACCCTTTATATTTTTCTTTAGGAAATAGTGGGCAGCTTTGCTCTCTCCAAGATCCTGAATACCAAGTAAGCTGGCAAGGAGACTATCACCACACCAGCATAACAAACCCCCTGCACTATACTTTAAACTCAAAGTAACACGGCCGACTTCACATGAAAATGCTCTTGGAGTAGCGAAATTCTTGCGTGGCTAAATCCAGACTCCTACTTCTGTCTGCAAAGACACAGAGCTGCACAAGCTCTCCTCTGCCACCCCACCAGGGTCCAAAAATACTACTCTGTGTTATTGGTAAAGCTTTAACTTTTCTTCATAGGTGGACAGTTGATGGGATAGGCAGAACTGCCATGTAGACAGTTGAAGGCCAGTATGAACAGGCTACATTTACTGGACAGGGAATGACACCCAGTGCTTGACCTAGAAGACATGTCTGGGCTGAGCAAGATGCACACCTACGGTCTTCTCATGGGAACAGTTCTTCCATCGTACATAAGGGCACTTGAGGGCTTTTTTGGTACTGCGAGTTGCCATCTTGTTGGAAGGATCTTGGTAGAAACATCTAAAAAGATTGTACCCTTCTTGTTCCAAATACCCTCCTCTGGCCTTGGCTGAGCTTTGAGTAAGACTGTTCAAATGATGGAAATGGGTTGTCCTTGGGAGAATTCAGAAGATCAAATCTGATTTTTTTTTTTTTTTAGACTTTGACATTGCTCTGCTCCCTGCTCAGGCTACCTCTGTGTACTGGCAAACGGGGCTGCTACCGAAGGCATAGGAGGCTTGTGACTGTAAGGACAAAACCCGTATTTGCAGCAGATCTCTTCCTGAGAGGATCCTGGCTCGGACACAGGTGCTGCAGAGCCTCAGGCTAACAGCTCAAGGCCAGACTGCCAAGTGTTGGTCACTTTTGAAAGGCTGGTCTTTTAACTTCTTGATCTTATATTCATGATGAACTGGGAGGGGTAGCAGGAAATTGCACTTTCTGATGTGGATTTTGCTAATTAGTCCAAATGCTTCCATAACACCCATGGATAGTTAAGGCCATGCACACCATTCATGCTTATTTGTAATGGAGTAAACAGCAGTGGACAGGCCACAGTGCTAACACCAGCAGACCTGGGAGACTCAGAGGCTGCTCACTGCCCAGTGCATGTGGGAAGAAGGTTTTGCAATGGTGCTGTTGCTTATTTCATTGATGTCCAGTGGCTGAGAGAAGCAGCAGTGGTAGGTGATCACAAAAGACAGCATCTCACGCTGCTGCTGCTGCTTGAAGTGGTATCTGATAACCACTGCAGAAGGGCAGCCCAGGATGTGGTGGTATGTTGGTACTTGGTGCTGGTCTTGGACATGAACTATGGAGTCCTGGCTTTGTCCAAGGCAGAGACCTGATGAAACAGGGCTCATCTCCCACTGATGAGTGCTGCAAAGATCAAAATGAAGCAAGTCTCTTTGTAGTGGTGGCTGCTCTTTCCCTCTGCACCTCTGAGACTCTCCCATGCACTGATGAATTTGTAAGCGGGGCTGGTAGGTGCTGCCTGGAGAAGTAAGGTAAATTGTTTACCAGAAGTCATGCTATGAGCTGGTAGCACTCTACATTTACTATGAAGCGCGTGACACATCAGAAAAGGACAATGGGACCTATGTAACTAGGGATATGGTTTAGTAGTGGACATGTAGAGTAGGGTTAATGGTTGGACTCCATCTGGAAGGTCTTTTCCAACCTAGATGATTCTATGAGTCTATGTTTTTGATGCACAGAGTAGATGATGCAGTGACTATGTCCTGGCTGGTGAACGTGTGCTGAGTACCACAAGCAGACCCTGGTGGTGCAGACCTCAGCGTGACACCCGTGGAATCTTTTCTTATAACAACGATTATTTGCAATGGATTTGGGAGGTCTGGTTTTGGTTCAAGTCAGGAATACTCTGACTGCTGCAGGCTGGCAAGAGATGAGGGGGATAACAGCTGGTAAACAAGGAACTCTTGTCATCTTCCTGTTAGACATGAGTTTTGAGTTGGATGAAGCAGCCGTAGCTTGGTACACAACCACACTTCTGTAAGGATCATGGCTGTGTCCAGCTCTGCTTAAATATTTCTCGATCGACTCAAATGGGAACTGCTCACTAGCTCCTACAGCCTACAAGCCCCACATACCATTTAAATTCCAGTTAAAATCCCCAGTCTGACTGAGGTAGTATAAAAGGGCCTCAGCAATTCATGAGCTCATTTAAAGGGAGATGGGGACTTGCTTTATAAATAAGTTACGTGGTAGATGTCACAGACTGCAAACCTTGATCTGTGAGGCTTTTCTCCATATCATCAGACATTGTATTGGTGTAAAGCACAGAAAAGCAGTTAACTCCTTTAAGTAGTTAATTGGTATATACAGAAGCGAAAGGAAGAGTAGGAGGAAGATGTAGGTCAAGTGCTTCAGGAAGATGCCAGGCAAATGTTCAAAGAACCACAAGGTTGGCTTTTACCGGTGTCAGCATTGGCTGCCTGCACTTCAGCTGTTGGTGTGGAATTCACCTTGGTCCTATTACAGGAAAATTAACGATAAAAAAAGGCAATTAAGTAATATTACTTCACAGTAGGTGCTGCTACAGCTCGTTGGGGTCCCTGTTTAGGATCCTCCCCCCTCTGTAAGGTGTCACACTCGTAACCTGCTGTCATCAGCACCATCCTCCTGAGCTGTCTCTGTCACAGCCCAGCTTGACCCAATGCTGTTCCTGCTCATAGGAGAGCAAAGAGTTGGAGGGAGAAATTGCTTTTGTTTTCTTTTTAGTACAGAGCAGTAGGATTTTCTAATTGATTTCCTTAATTTCAGAGGTATTAAAGGATGCTTGCGAGTCTGCTGAGAGGGGAAATTGGGGAGTTTGTGCAAAATCTGCCACTAAGTATTTTTTACATTAAAAAAAAAAACAAACCAAAAACCAAACAACAAACCAAACCAAAAAGAACCCAAACAAACCCAAACCAACAACAAAAGCCAAATTAAAACCTAAAGAAACCCCAAACTCCCTATCATAAAGCTAAAAGCTTTTAGCCTTTTAGTTTGAATATGACACCGTTCCTGAAAACGGTTGTGAATGTGACTCTTGCCCCAGCCCGTCGTACGACAGCGCTGCCAAAGCCGCTTCCACCGCGCGTTCCTTGCCCACATAAAGAGCACACGATTCTTCTTCAGAGAAGGGGAAAACCTTGCGTTATTTCTCCTGTGACCTACTTGGGTGTGAGAGGCTCCATTCAGAGCAGAGCTCTGCGCGCTCACTTTGATGCTCTGCTGGTCGTGTGGCTTGTAGAGGTTTTGGGGCATTTTAGGGTGGTTCTTGCCCACCTTTCAGCTACTTGGTCTCAGCCTAGGCTGTGCTCACAGAACAGTTTTTTGGCTTAGAGACTGCTGAGTGTGAGCAGATGTGTGAAAAGTCAGGGCAGGAGATGCAACAGGACCACCCCCATGGCTTGAGGCTTTGAGCTGGATGGAAGGGATGGTGGGATGAGAGGAACAAGGCAATCTCTGAATCGCTGAGCTGCTCCGTGAGAGCCTCTTTAGGCCAAAGGAACAGAAAGAAAGAGAAAGGAAGACCTAAATTAGGTCAAACTTGGCTTCAAAGAAGAACCAAATGTTAATGCCTTGTGTGTGATCTGCACTGAGAAAGTTCACAACCCGTTCACACTTTGGGGTTCAGATGGTAACATCTGTGCACTGCACATGTTCACGGCCAAGCCGCTGCTGCAGATGATCTGCAAGAGCATGTGAACAAGGTACCCTCCAGGAAGGCTGGGCCATAAAGGCTGGTGGTGCCTATCTCCAAAACCAGTCTCAGAAGATGCCTTTCCTGCAGTAATATTAAGCAAAAAGAAAAGCGAACTTAATCTTTCTTCTCCCTGGTTCCCCTGCGTGCTGCAGAGTCAAACAAGGAAGAGTTTGCAACCTGGGAAATGCCATCCATGGCTTTGAAAGTGATGAGTGTGAGGTTGTGCTCTTTGGGGGATTTCTAATTTGTCATCTCTGAATTATGAGGTTAAGCTCAGAACAGCTACAGGGATACCCAGCAAGTGTGTGCAGCTGGCAGTGCAAATCTTACTGGTCCTACAATGGGAATGAATTAATTACTCTAAGTTGTGCCTCCATCTACCGAGAACTTCTTGAAGGTTCAATGACAACCAATCTCCCCGAGGGATGCAGGAAAGCTAAAACCAAGTGATATTTTCTCCCCAGAGCATAAGAAGCTGTTAATCGGCAGCATATATTGTGCTGGTCATAATTTTTGGAGGCTTTGCTCATTTGGAGGCTGCTCTGAATCACATTCCTGCACTTTGTAGGTCAAATCTTCTTGCTGAAGTCCTGAAATTGATTTAAAAGGGGACAAGGCCTAATAAAATCTGGTGACATAAAAATATCAGCTGGTAATCACAAGTTCTGGGAGCTTCATCCCATTTCACGCTCCAGTGGAGTGGTTTTGCTCACTTAAAAGCATGTCCTACAACTCAGCCACAAAGGCAAACTAAGATTTTTGTCTCTACTGTGGCATATTTCAGCTGGGACATGGGTGGTGGTGGAAACCAAGGAGAGAGGACTGCTGGAGATGTGCAGATCAGCTCTGAAAAAAAAAAAAAGGGGAATAAGGGACCAGGCAACAGTTCTGCAGGAGCCAGATCTATATGGAGATGTGGCCTGCAGTTGAAGGCATTGGAGCAATACTTCACTCCACAAGCAGTGGGTGTTTGTGGACGTGGAGCCAGCCAGGCCACGCCAGGTTGTAATGGTTTCGATGTATTAAAACCTTGCAGTTAACTCAGAGCGATGCTGAAGGTATCCTGCAGTACAGCTGCTTGAGGAACAGCAGCCACGATTTCATGGGAGCATGCAAAATGAAAGAGAAACTCTCTCTGGGTTTGTGAGCAGCCTGCCAAAACATCCTCAAACTGGCAGTTTTGTGGGGCCTCCAAACTTGTGACCAGGAGATGAGATTTCTGCAGAAGATGACACCCGAGGCAGAGGAGAACCAAGGCTCCTGAAGTCCGAGCCAAATCATGTCCCCTGTTGCTGAACCAAGTGGGTGACTGTCACAGCTGGAGTAACGTTGGATGGAAGGAGGAAAGGTGATCCCAGCCTGGGTGAAGGAGCCTGGGCCAGGAGGATGGAGATGGGCTGGCATTTCAGCGAGGGAGAGACACCATCGCAACAGGGATGGAGGGACTATCAGAAGATGAATGCAAATGGGGTATTTACATCTTTCAGGTTGGCAACCGATGAGCACCTTAATGTCTTGCCAGAAACGATGCTCTTAATGTTAAAAGAAAAGCTGCGGGCCATGAAAAGCAGGCAAGAAGAATTCAGGGCTTTTGGGGATAAACTTCAAGAAATATGAGAGTAGGTGTGTAGGGAAATGAGAGATAACATCTCCAGTTGTTTCAGGGAAAAGGGCAATCATTTGGGGGTTGAAAGTGAGATGAACTATTTCTCTTATTACTGAAGAGGCAAGGGATTAAATGGTTTAGGAAGAATCTGGGAGTGTCTTCCAGGTCCCAGGGAAGGTCTTGGCAAGAATTTGAAATGACCAAGGGAAAAGTCAGGTCACAGCCATGAGAAGCCAGCCCCTCGAGGTGGCTGCAGACACGTGTGAGAGCAGCTTTCTCCTTCTCAGGGGGCAAGAACTGAGACCTGCCTGCAGTGAAGGAGAATGTTGGTCAGTTCTTCTCCCTGCGTCTTGTGCTTTGAGAAGGTATTTGTTGGAGTAGTAGGTGGGCTGCAACAATCCCCTGTGAGATGCAATTGCCTTGGTGAAGGCTGAAAATAGCCTGCAACAAAGGGGGGTAAACGGGAGCATGAAAGACAGAGCAGTTGTAGGTGACTATGGAAACTTGTTTGGACAGACTGAATACAGACAGAGTGCTTGTGTCACAGCTTTAATGAATTTTTGGGATTAGAGGAGCCCTGGGCTGCAGCCCGGTCCCCGTGCCCTTGGCACAGTGTGACTGGCACTCTGCCCCACCAGCACAGCTTCACCCGCAGCCTGGCCTGGCCATGGATTTAGGTCTGAGCAAACCTCCTGAGGTGGCAGCTGGATTTGTATCCCTCTAATATTCACCCCAAAACACATGGGATCCTGCTCTCCTGGGCAGTTGCTCCCTGCTCTGACCTTCTTGGCTCACTGGGCTTCTTCCCCAAGGAACAAGTGACAGGATAAGAGGAAATGACCTCACATTGCTCCAAAGGAGGTTTAGGTTGGACACGAGGAGAAATGTTTTCCCTGCAAGGGTTGTCCAGGCCTATCCCAGGCTGCCCAGGGAAGGGGTGGAGTCCCCATGATCCCTGGAGGGGTTTCCAAGCCGTGGAGCTGTGGTGCTGAGGGCCAGGGGTCAGTGGTGCC
>JAAGNO010006640.1:0-10753 GCA_033439905.1 Ceryle rudis | reverse complement strand
GAGCTGTGGTGCTGAGGGCCAGGGGTCAGTGGTGCCCTGGCAGTGCTGGGTTAATGGTTGGACTCAATGATCTTAAAGGTCACTTCCAACCAAAATGATTCTATGATTCTTTTTCTACTGTTAGCAGTTCTGGAACGTGCTGCTCACACCATTGATTTTTTTTTTTTTTTTATTTTTTTAAGTAAGCTTTTGAGGAAGCGTTTCTTTGCCATCACTTAGCAACAAGTGCCCTGGTTCTCCATCCCTCGCCACCGTGACATAAAATGGTCTGGAGCCCATCAGCGCAGGAGAGGCTGTTGGTTCCGTGGCATCTCCCTGCCCATCTCCTCCCCAGCCCGGATGGGAAACTGCACAACTCGTTCTGCATCCCAGTGACAAATGCAGCAGGAGATGGATTGGCACAGGCCATTTCCATTCTTTCCTTAATGGTTATTCCCACATCCTCCTTCAGCCTGTGCCCTTCAAACCCACTTCCAGTAATTAGAATGGTACTCTCAGTGTCTGCTGTTCATTTGCCACCTTGGTTACTTTGCCCTTAGAAATCCTACGCAGCCCCAAGGCTTTGATCTCCACGTGCTCTGCCCCTGGATAATGGTCCCAGAACATCTTTGATTTACATGTTTTTAAAAATCTTGGGTTTTCTTCAGATTTAAGCCTTGGTATCTTCTGTGCTATTTAATTCTTAGTTATTCTAGTTATAGAGTAGTTATTTAGTTTGTAGCTATTTAGTTATTCTAGTTTTGCCAGGTGTATTTTTTTGTACACGTGCGTGAAAGTGTATGGATTTGAACAGGAGACTTGCTACTATAGTTGGGAAGTTTGGATTGGTGGTTTTTTTGGGGTCTGGATTCATCTCATTCTTCAGTCTGTGCATTGTGTGTGTGGGGGAACTGCACTGGCAGCCTGGGGCTGGCAGCCAGGGCTGACTCTGCGGCCTTATTGGTGGCCGTCCTTGTGGCTACGGGCCTGCAAACCTTGAGTGCTTTTGGTCTTGCTCAGAAAACTGATAGATGGAATCTCAGCATCACTAGATGGCACATGTGAGCTGTTTGACTAGCACAGGACAAGCCAGACAGGGAAGGGTTTTTTGGTGATGGTTGTTTGTTGTGTCCCCCGTCCCCCCCCCCAAATTCTACTGTTTATTGTTTTCCTACCTCTGTGGTTGCTGCTTCCAGCAGAATACACATAACACATCCAAACCTGCCCTATAGCCCCACTAAATACTGCCCTGCTCTCCAGCGTGGCTCTGCTGGAGCCTGTTCCTCTGCTCTCCATCCCAGGGATGCACCAGGATAGAGCTGATACTCTGCCATCCTTCATGAGCCCAAATATAATATAAATATAAGCCCAAATAGAAACATAAGCCCAAGAAATACCAAATAATAAATTTAAAAAATGCTTTATCTTTCTCAAGATCGTTTTTTAGCATGTTTTATGAATCGTGTCTTTGTACAAATTACTGCTTTTTATCATCTCTTATGAATTCTGTCTTTGTAGAAATAACTGTCTGCAAAAAAAATCTTGGTAATCAGAGTCTAAAAATGCAGCATAACTGTGGTCTGATGGTTTGTGCTGGCATGGGACAGGGTGGTGGCTGTCCCACCGTGTGGCCCTGATTAGCTGGTGCCCTTCCTCTGGGACATCTGTCCCCTCACTGTCACTGCAGCGGTGCCGTGCAGCTAAGTTATGGGCCAAAGTGGCTGAAGCCAAGTGTCAAATGTGCTCCTAAACTGCCCCCAGGATGGTGTTACCATCTGCTGCTTAATGAGACCTTTGTCGCATCCACTAAGAGGAATAATTCTGTTTATTAGGCGCCTTGTTTGGGGCTTGGTGTACCAAGTGTTGAACTCGTGGAGGAATTTCCTTCACTAAAGCTTTCAATCAAAGTTTAAGATCAAATAAGGGGCTTTTGGACAGGCAGAAATAAACTGCTTTGATCAAAAGAGAGCACAAATTGGTAGCACTCATTATAATCAATGAAATAGAGGCTGATGGGTATGTGCAGGGGTGTGTATGGGCTTTATTGTCAGCTGCTGCCTCCTTATTTTTTAATAATCATTTAACTGCTTTTCCACGCCGTGACTGATGTTTCTCAGGGCTGGGAGGAAAATTGCCTTTTCCTTCTCTTAAGGTGGAGTTGATGAAAGAGCAGAATTCCTTCCAAAAGTGGGATGCTCTGCAAGCTGCTATTACTGTCCTACTTGCTGGACTTAATCCAGGCTGGGTGTAGAAAGGAAAACAAATCTCTGTTGAGCTCTCGAGGCCAGCATCCCCCGGAGACGGGC
The DNA here is from genome assembly GCA_033439905.1 of Ceryle rudis. Classification (NCBI taxonomy): domain Eukaryota; kingdom Metazoa; phylum Chordata; class Aves; order Coraciiformes; family Cerylidae; genus Ceryle; species Ceryle rudis. Next base: position 8,468 of record JAAGNO010006640.1, on the reverse strand, counting down.
TGCTCCCAGCCTCAGCTGAAGTGCCAGACGTTGGGTAATGCTTTGGCTTGTGCTCGGGAAATAACGTCTGCTCCAAACCCCGTCGGGATCCATGAAGAGGCTGCTCTGAGCTCAGCTTAATGCAGCGAAGCATCTGAACTATTTTCTCACCTGTGTCCGAGCAAGTAGGTGGAGTTTTTGCTCTGATCTCCCCTCCTGTGTGGAAGGGAAGCTCTCCTCGCCTCTCCCAGGCAAACTTAATTTGCAAAATATTTTGCACCATCATTTTGTGACATTTTCACCTTGCGCCTGCCTTATTTATTTATTTATAAGCACCAAACCAGAAAGTTTAAGGACTCTTGGCCTGAGTTACCCACTGATCCTCCTGCAAGGCACAGTGGGGTGACCCTAAGGCAACCAGTTAATGCTCATCACCAGCTCTAAGAAAAATTTCTGTAGGAATAAAGCTTTTTTTTTTTACTAGGAGTTTCTAAAAAGGATGCTGGAAAGAAGAGCTCCCAGCCAGCACTGTGCAGGAGATCCTTGGCTGGAAAGTGTCTATTGTAACAACCATAAAGAATCCCTTTCTGAGGAGGCTGGAGCAGATGTGGTGACAGCCTTTCTCAGCAGCGTGGCAAAGCCTGCTCCCCAGGAGCAGGATAAGTGCCCGCTGAGGAATACTCCTTTGCAGCTGACCCACCTTCTTTCTTCTTCCAAGAAAAAGATAAGAAACAATCTCTCCTTCCCCAGAAGCCCCTCGGCTTCAATTGAACCCAGCAATTTGTCTTGTGCTGATGCAGTCCTCCTGTTCCTGCACGGGATGGGATTACACATGCACTTGATACCTGGCTTTAATCTGATGCCAGGGCTGGGAAAGGTCTTTTGCATGCTTCTGACCATCTAATCCTTGCTCTCGAGTTTCTGATATTACATCTTTACTATTCTTGCCAATCAGTTGTTGGCTGGTCCTATTACTATGAGGTATTTTAAAGAGGAAAACCTGCGTGTTGGGGAACTGAAATGTGAGCTCTGGCTAATCCTGCATAACACCAAATGCACAGCAAGATGGGAAGGACCCCCTGGCCATCTCTGGTCCTTGCCATGGGTGCTTTGCTTCCTTACAGTCCTGCGTGGGCAGGAAACTAGAAAATGCAGCTCGTTGGCGTGGGCTGATCTCTGAACCAGAGATGCTCCCTTCTGCCGTGGGAAGAAGTAGCTCAAAGGGACAGTTGTATATAAGATGATATACACTCGGTGTACACCCTTCCCTGTGAGCGTATCTGTCATCTTCACAGCATCCAATAACTTAATGAATGCTATTTATTGCACTAAATAGGTGAAATTATTCCTAGTCTGGTGATAGTTTCTACCATCTCCTTCAGTGCTAATCACAGTCAGATCCACTCAGCAACAGCAGAAACGTTTTCTCACGGCGCATAGAGATACAGAAGATCTCGTGTGATATATTTGCATTTAGCTGAAGGAATTTAAAGACCTGTAGTCTAAACCTGTGTGTCCTATTTTACTGGGTACTGAAACTGCAGCTGCATTTAAGGCTGAGGATGCACAGACAGAACCCAGCCACATTTAGATTTATCTGATGTGTTTGGTTTAACTGCACAGAATAAACGCTGCAGATGCTGAGCAGATGTTCTTACTTTTGTGGTTTGTTTTGGGTTTTGTTTTTTTTTTAATAGTGTTACATTTTATCTGTATGTGCAGGATTATTCAGTCAGGCAGCCTAAATATGACTTGATTAAATAATCACTTAAATAGAGCTGAACCACTCACACTTTTCTGGCAAATACCAATCCAATGTGAGCGTTTTGCTGCCAGGCCCATTTGTTTCCAGCAGTATTCTAGTGCTTAAACTTCATTGGTGAAGGTGACAAAAGCGAGCATCCTCTGAGCTCCAGCAGTTCTTGTTTGCCAAGGTGAATTTTCCTTGAATGTTTTACACGGCTACACATTCTGCCGCTGTGCCAGCAACAGCGGTCAGCGGTGAGCTCAGGCGGCTTCTTCCTTCCCTGAATCTCTCTTCCATTGCTGCATGTCCCTGGCAAAATGGGCTGAGGATGAGCCACGATTGCCCTTTTTGCACTGATTAATCTGTTGTGTGAGGCTCCCTCAAATGAGTTTTCCATGTCAAACAGTTAATATCTTCATTTTTCTGTCCGTGTTCTTGCCCAGGAACAGACAGCAGCAAAGCACAAGCTGTGCTGGGCGGCTCTGCCCATCAGCATCAGGCTTTGAGGTTGTGTTTCAGGATGGTGCCTGCAGAGTGACCTGCTGCACACCTGACCCTCTCCGTGATCCAGCCCCCCAGGGCTGGGCAGCTTCTGTTGCAAGGTGCTTCGTGTCTCTGTGTTCCCTCTTCATTGCAAACCCATTTCTTGGCAAGGCTGAAAAGTTTAGTTGTGCTCTGCATTACAAATCGGTTCAGTAGCCAGTTGGCCAGAAAAATTCCTCACCCAGAAGCCAGCTTCTGCCTTCGCCACTGCCGGTACCTCATTTGATGATAGATTATTTTTTTTCTCCAGTTCTGTTCAGCAGCCTGGTCCTGGACAAGTCAGAGAAGTGTTACCACTGTATTGCTGCTAATCGTGGTTGCAGCTCAGTAACCACAATGGAGAAGACTTATCTGCCAAACATATACCAATGCTTCCTGAATTTAAATAGCCTACAAATAATGTTTTGCTTGGCACATATTTATCACCTTTTTATCTCACACACCATATCTTCGTTGCTTCTCAAAACTGCTTTCAAGACGAGATAGTAATGTATATTTAGGAAATACTGTGGCCTGTGAAAAGTCGAGGTTTGGTTTTTCCTGAGAGGCAAAGAGGGTCACTGTGTCCTTCAATAGCTGTAGAAAATAAATATGCTAGGAGGGCATGTCTTCAGCTTCTCTCTTCTCCCAAGATCTCTTCGGTACTTGTTGTCCCAGCTCCTTGCAGTGATGTCACGCTCGATGCCTCTGTGCCGCTCACCATTTCCCCGTGGTTACTGACACCGTCCGTGCTCTGTCCTCTGCTCCAGCCAGCCTCTCCTGGCATATGGAATTCCCAACTCTCCCCAAACAATTCAAGCTGTAAAAGCCACGACATCCGTTTTGGCAGCCCGTACCCAAGGCTGAGGGTGGGTATCACCCTCCCCTCTCCCCTGCCCAGGGTGTGTTGCACTTTTGCCTCCGCAGGGTGAAGATGAGGTTACTGAGACCATGGGAGATGGAGCTCCTGTGCGCAGCCCAGTTTGAAGGAGATTATTGGTCCAGGACAGGTGTGAGAGGAAGTGCTGCAGCCTTTGCAACTGTTGTGGGGAGTGAAAAGGAAAATATGCAGTGATGGAGAGGCTCTTGGCTTTGATCATTGCTGGTTACGGGAAATAAAAACATAACCCAAGGGGAGTGAGCGAGGGGTGTAATAATGTCAGGTCAATCTCTTTGTCATTCTCTGAGATGAAAAGGAGCGGGGGGAGTTCAGCTTTTATTGCCTTCCCCTTTTGTTTTCTGCTTTTGGGCTTTCTTCCTTAAAAATCAATACGGCCCCTTCTGGGCTTGCGAAAATAGCTGGTTAAAACTACTCAGCTATTTTTAGACGGTTTTTAAGAGATCTGGATCATCTAGATAGATGATTTAGACTGCAGAGAAGGGAGAAATTTTGTGCTGCTGAGGGTGGTGAGAGCCTGGCCCAGGCTGCCCAGAGAGGTGGTGGCTGCCCCATCCCTGGCACCATCCCAGGGGAGGTTGGCCGGGGCTCTGAGCACCCTGCTCTAGCTGCAGATGTCCCTGCTCCCTGCAGGGGGGCTGGACTCGATAACCTTGCAAAGTCCTCTCCAACCCAAACTGTTCCATGATTCTATGATCTGGAGAGAACGGGGAAGGAGGGAGCGGTGATGTGTGTGGGTATGAGAGGGCTGAGGAGCAGGGGTGGGGGTGAGGGTGCACAGCACATCCCAGCTTAGCTGCAGCCAGAGCAGCACGTGGGCTTGTGCTGGTGGTTCCTGCCCACAGCTCCTGGGTTCCCACACTGCCCAGGGTTAGGGGTAAAGCCACGTGGCCTTGCAACCCCCCCACAAGCGGTTGTTTGCTGGTGGCGGTGGCAAATAACCACTTATGCTCACAAAGACCAGAAGCAACCCATTTACACTGGTCAGGGTGGAAAATATGATGCTACATAGATACCCCATGGAGCACTGGAGCTCTGTGAGCATCCCCGAGGCAGGGTTTTCTGTGGTGGAAACAACCTGTCCTGTGCCATGGGGACAGCAGGCAGTGAGGGTTTGCCTCTGAGCAACAAAACCTGCTTTGAGTTTAAGTGTGTAAGAGGCACGAAGATGTGTTTTGATAGTGTGATACCAACCGGCGAGGCATCCTCACTTATTTTATCATTCCATCAGCGTGTTCTTGACTGATTGTGAATGAATTCCTTGCAAGCTGACAAGCTGAAAATATTTTTATTATTAAAGAGGGCCAAATCAAACTCCACTGAATAAATACAGCTTGGATCTGCGGGTAATGAGTGTTTCAGCTGTTCAAACACGTTCTGTGATACGAACGAAGCTGCAGTTGACTTAGACTTAGCCCTTCGTGTAAAACTCACAAGCTGCAAATGAGCAGCAGCAGGGCAATTTTTGTCTCATCACTTCATTTTAAGCAGCTAAACTCTTTTGGGAGGAAATGATGGCTTGGCATAGTTTAGCTGTATAAAAGTGATTAAAGAAAATAGTATTTTCTGATCCCATTTTGTGATGGGATTGGGTCAGAAGCTTACTCTATAATGCAGAAGGGGTGATCCTCTCATGCCTCCCAGCTTCTCAGCACACACTGCTGTAGAAACCAAGCGTAAAACCATCAGAAGGAGCATGGGGCAGAGCGTGGAGGGGAGCCCAGCCCTGGGACTCCAACCTCATGTCGGTACCTGCAGTGAAACTCGACTGGCTTTGATTTATTCCCAGTTCACTGATGAAATAGCATCAGAACTGGGGTCATGGGTCTATCCATTAGTGATACAGGACAGAGCTTAAAAATAATCCTTTGGCTGACACACAGATTTATATAACAAAGGGTGGGGCAGTGCCAGTTTTTCCAGCAAACTGGTGTTAAATAAGCCTCTTAAAAGTGTTTGAGACCTAAAGCGAAGAGCGTTTAGCTGGGCCTTGTATCTGAATTATTTGTGGTGTTTTTATTTGTCAAATCCTTTAGTATGGATTCCTTTTTATTCCACTTTCCTCTGGTAAATAAATAAAGATGTAGCATTACCAAAAACCATGGGCTGCCAAAAGAAGAGGGGATGGACATTTAGAGCATTTTGGTGATTTCTAATACTGTGGAAAGAACCTCTAAAATTGAAACCAATGTCACAAGCGGAGATTTTCTCTCCTGAGAACATCTAGTGTAATCCTTCAGTTCATCTGGCACTCGCCAGGATAATCTACAGCTCATAGCCTGTATGAAAAATAGAGCCCAGCGGAGGAAATGACACCAATGCCCAGCTCCATACGAGGAGATCTGCTGCCATCTTTTGGTAGTTGCATGTTCCAGAAAGTAATGAAAATATTATTTTTGCACAGATACTAAACGTCTTCTCCCTCTGGTCATCCTTAGCTCACTTGTGGCATCCCCTACTGACCTTGTGGAAGGTACCTGGGTCTACTGGGAGGTTTCCCTGCCCATGGTGGGGGGGTTGGAACTAAATGATCTTTAAGGCTCCTTCCAACCCATTCCATTCTATGATTCCATACTGCAGAGGCAGCCTGTGAAAATTAACCTCAACCACTGATATCCCCAAGGAGACCCTGGGCACTCCAAGTGTGCCCGTGGAGCTGGAAGGGCTAAGTGTGGGGCAGGGAGCCTGGGTGGCTGCTTTTCCGTCTTGCTGCTGAAGGGGAAAGGCTCAGACAGAGACCGTGGAGGTGAAAGCCCAGAGGGAGGAATCTGAACGCTGGGGCAGACCAGAAAAGGCAAAAGCGGGGTAAATAGAGTCATAGAATCATTTTGGTTGGAAAAGGCCTTTAAGATCACCAAGTCCAAGCGTTGCCCCAGCACTGCCAGGTCACCACTAAACTGTGTTCCTCAGCACCACGTCTCCATGGTTTTTAAACCCCTCCAGGGATGGGGACACCACCACTGCCCTGGGCAGCCTGGGACAAGGCTTGACAACCCTTTTAGGGAAGAATCTTTGCCTGTGTCCCGCCCCTGATCATGGTGCAAATTCTCTGCAGTATAAAAATCTCCCGAGCTAGAGAAAGGATATAGGGAAGAGGCTCCAATGTCTGCATGCCTGTGAGTAATAAAAGAGGGTTTATTTCATGCCTGGAGGTAATAAAAGAATCTACTTGAGAAGATGGGGTGGCAGTGGGGACAATGCCAGGGAAGGGAGTGAGGTAGGGAGGCAGTGCTCTGTAAATCACTCTCGTTACTGTACCATTTACGTCTGCGGAAGGCAAAGAGCTGGGGTTGCACTTTGGCAAGGGGCAGGACAAGGAATTGCTGCCGAGGATGAAAGTGCACCCTGGGGCTGAGCCAAAGGGCTGATGATGGATGTTTCATGCCCCTGCTTCCCTCTGGGGTCCTGCCTCTGTGCCAGCAGTGCCCATTCTTCCCTCTGACTCTGCGGTGAGGGGGTTCCATGCACCCCAGGAGAAAGCTGGCTGGCTGCTTTTGCTGGGCTAGGTTTTTTTCATTGGATAGTGAACAGAGTCAGCCCAGGGCAGGCTCCAACAAGACCCAGGGCACCAGGGAAGAGGGAAGGCACAGGCTGCTGCGAGCTGGAGAGCTGAGAGGCTGGCTGAAGCTGACACTTCACCCCGATTTCAGCCCAGTGCTCCAGTTACGCAACCCGTGCTCATAGCGTTGCCTTGCAAGCTGGAGCAGTAAAATGACTGTGGTTAGAAGGAACTCTCCAAATTTGAAAGAGCCCTCTTGTTTCCATGGGTTCCTGCCCTGGTGACAGACTCTGCACTTTATTTTTGTGTGGAGTTGGTATCGGGCACAATCACTTCAGCCTTTGTTGCCAGAGCTGCACTTCTAAGGTCTGCACGTGGCTACAAGCAACACTCTCCTCTTTACCACCCCATCATGGAGGCGAAGAAGTTCCTGACATCTCCCTGAATTCCACACGCCACTTTATGTGTTTCTGCTCAACATAAGGTGCCTTGCAAGGTTTATTTAGTATGAACCCTGATTACAACTTCACAGGTTCCTTGCGTGTGTGTGCACTCCAGTTGCATTCCTGAGCAGGGTGACCCCAGGGTGTGCTGGGGTACCACCAGTTGCCTGCTGTTTCCTGGGTGGGATGATTCTCCTGTTTATCTGGTGAGTGATGCTCGGAGTTCTCCAGGAACCTCCAGCAGTGAAGGACTGGTTTTATATCTCTTCATGGAAGCAGCACAGCTTCAGCCTCTGTTCCTCCCTGTTAGCACAACGCTCTCCACCTGACCTTTGTCACCAGGAAAATGTTGTTCTGGACTCAGGCCCAATTCCACTGTAAGCCACGGGGGCTGATTCATGTGTATATAGATGTAAAGCTCCTCACTTCACTGGAGCATCTCGGTACCTTGTGGCTGGTCCCCGTCTCGGGGGGGGGGGACTTGCTGCCTCACAGCTGTCCTGTCCCTCCAGCAGCTCCTTTGGACCCTCACTGTCACACATGGCTCCACCTACTCAAGAACTCATGGAATGCTTTGTGTTGGAAGGGACCTTTCAAGGTCATCACGTCCAACCCCCCCACAGGGACATCTGCAGATTGCTCAGAGCCCCGGCCAACCTCCCCTGGGATGGTGCCAGGGATGGGGCAGCGACCACCTCTCTAGGCAGCCTGGGCCAGGCTCTCAGCAGCAAAACTTTCTCCTTTTCTCCAGTCTAAATCTTCCTCTTTGAGTTTAAACCATCACCCCTTGTCCTGTCCCAACAGGCCCTGCTCAGAAGTCCCTCCCCATCTCTCAGACAGGCCCCTTGAAGTCCTGAAAGGCCCCCCCAGAAGGTCTCCCCAGAGCTGCTTTCTCTGCAGGCTGAACCCCCCCAGCTCTCCCAGCCTGGCCTCATAGGAGAGGACACAGAGAACTCCCTCCCAGACTCCTCTTTCTCTCTCACCACTCGCAACCCAACAAGAACATCGGGGAACGGGCATTTTTACCTAGATGGGGAGTTAGAATTTAATTCTAGTTAATTCCGATTTAACTCATTTTAACGAAATGAGGGAGTTTCCACCTGAGCTGGGGATGCAAGTACCCAGGTGCCCCGGATCAGGAGGCTGCAGGTGCCCTGGATCACTCGGGGGCTGGGACTGGTTCATCCCGGGGATTCTGTGCTCCGTGGCCGGTGGGGGTTCGGTACCGCTGCGGTTCGGGGGTGCTCGACCGAGTGACTCCGCCACGTCCCGGGGAGCGGCTCCCGCGGGCCGGCGCTACGGCAGGACCCGCCCCGGCGCCCGCCCCTCCTGCCGGTCCCCGCCCGCTATCCCCCCCCCCCCCCGCCCCGCCCCCCCGCC
>JAAGNO010006639.1:31467-44960 GCA_033439905.1 Ceryle rudis | reverse complement strand
ATATTATAGAAGTTCTAGAAAATCATAGACTCATTAAGGTTGGAAATGACCTCTACGATCATCAAGTGCAAACATCATCTCAACAGTATCATGACCACTAAAACATATCCTGAAGTGACACATCTACACGTTTTTGAATACCTTCTGGGATGGTGTCTCAGGTTTATGAAAGATTCCCATTTCACAAGGAACAGTGCTCACACATACAGCTAATAAGTAAAAGCAATTTTATTCAAGCATTCACACACACCTAATAAGCAAAAGCAATGTTATTCAGCAAACCCAACTAGTTACCTAACATCCCCATATACGTACTGACCCCAGGGTGGTAGATAAACTGCCTAGCAGGAGAAGGGCATGTAGCACGGTGCTCAGGAAGAGGAGTCGGTAGGTCCTAATGCCTTCTGCAGTGTGTCCCCTGAATCAAGTTGTGCATCAGGTTGACCTTCCAAAAATTAATCCCCTCTCCCCACTGCAGCAGGCTACTTATATCTCTCCTGGCGGGGGTATGGCGACTGCTCCAGCATCAGTGCGCACGTGGCCAGCACATGCACAGAGGCTGAACAGTAATTTTCCACCCACAGTGTCTAACAGTGGTCATCCCCCCCTGTTGCACATATGTGGGAGTCTTGAGCATCTCTGGTGGTTGTTACTTCATCAGTCTTCATCTCCACTCTGGAGATGTCCTTTTCTTTGTTTGGTTCCTGATATCACTTGCCAGACAACAAGGAGTGGGCTAAGACTGTCTGACTGACTGATTCCCCTGTGCACCTGCACATTCCAGACATGGGAGCAAGTACTGTGTTCTCCAGTGCAGTGCAACAACAGACAATGGTGTTCCAGAGGGCCGCAACAACAGATAAATAAGTTCCGGTATGGATACAGATGGTGACTCCACTACTTCCCTGGACAGCCTGTTCCAACGCTTCACCATTCTTTCAGTATAGAAGAAATCGCACTGTAATAAACAATGCTGAAATTGATTAAAGAAGTAGGATTTGAAATAACTTTAAAAAGCAATGAAAGAACATAAGAAAAAAATAATAAGGAATCTATTTTAACCCTAGTCACATATTTAGTGAATAAAGGATGTAATAATTTAATCAATATATAGGTTTTTAATTATGTGCTTTGTTTTGTTAAAAAATATTGGAAAGTGAATTCATCCAGGAACACTGACGGAAATATACATCCTCCAGGTAAAATTCTTTTTGAAGTTCAAGTCACATTTACTATAACATACAGCGTAAAGCTAATTTTGAATTATCAGAATTTCCTCTAGCATTTCATAAACCTCATAGAGAAAAGCAACACCTTCTGTAACACTTGCCATATTCTCACTAATTAGATACTAAAATTAAAAAAAAATGACACTAGAGTTCTAAGTTAAAGAGTTGTCATGGGTTTTTATCAGGCTATTTGGAATAATTAAATTTACAGTTACTGCACCAATGATCATGAATATTAAAGCAGTTACCTGTGTCCCAGGTAAGACAGAAAGAAAATGGATGCCATTAGTAACAAAGAAAATTAAGATCAGTTTAAAGGAAAGCATTCCATTATTCAGAAAAGTAGAAGGATTTACTGTTACATATTGGAAGTCCAACACTGGAAGTATTGAAGAACAGGTTAGAAAAATATTTCTTGAAAATACAAGTCACCCTGTGTTAACACTTAGAATTTAACTAATTAAATCTCTCACATCTCTGTGCTTTCTCCAATGTTAGTTTCCATAAACTGAAGTTCTATTATGAAATAATTCTTTCCTGTGCAGATTGTAAGTTTCTCAATGGTTGGTATAATTATTGTTACAAGTCTGTTTATGTGACACATTCAGAACCTCAGTATGAAATCAAGTCTATAAACACAGATTAGAAAATAGAATGGAAAATGTCTTTAATGGACTATGTGTATCAGAGGATCACAGAGTTGAATGGACTAATTTGCTTTTTTTGAAAGTGGAGGTTATTAATAGTCTGTCAAAATTGGTTGATAACTGGATTTTCATAACATACCTGCTATTCCAGACACTCACTTTTTCCTCCTTAGTTATAAATGTTTCATTGTGTCATAGTCTTTTTACCTTTGCAGCTGTAGCTTGTCACGTGTAGATAGGAGTGTGGCTCATCTTGTATAACCTTGGTCCTTGTAGATAAAAGGCACTAACCCTGAACCAAACAGAAGCAAAGAAAAGCCTCCTGAGATAAGCTAGATCATACCAGTTCTGTGGTTGCCAGCTCAGCACAACCTTGCATTCCGAGCCAAAGGTAAAAAATACACTGCGAGGAAGACTGTGAGCCTTCCTCCAGAAGACCCTGGCCCACGACCACCAGACAGCAGTGCGTAGATGTCGGTGTGAGAAGACTTATGATAATGAGTTCCCAGAAACAATTATAGTAACCACACCTATTCCCAGAATGAATTGTAATAACCCCTCCTTTGCCAATGAATATGTATGTTTCTCATTATAAATAATTGCTTGCTTTGAAGTACGGCGCGTAAGTTAGAAGAGATCCCCCTTGCACCCAGCGCTGCAATAAACATACCTACTTTATAACCTATCTTGGGTTGTAGAGTTTGATTCCGCATGTCACTCTGATGATTGAAGACTGACATTTACTTAGAAGCAAAGAAATATAATTTTTAGCTGAACTGAAAAGACTTCAAGTCTGCATCTTGATGGTCTGACAGATCTACTTTCTGATGACATTAGTGGTTATCTGAAAAAATCCTTTTTAATGTTTATCCTTTCATCAGACATAAATGAAGAAATGATGCTAAGATTAAGACAGTCAAGCGACAAATAGTCCCTAACAGAGTGATTTTTTTAATCGTGAGCTATTAAATTGTTGCTGAGCAAACAAAAGCAATTAAGCAGCATGTTGGAGGCATGGACATTTGTCTTGAAACATGAATACCAACTGTGGATTAGAAAAGAAGCCCAGATTTTTGCTTTACTATTACTAAATGCTACTGGACTGAGCTTTTATATTAACTTAAAAACTTATTATATGTTAATATTAAAATAACTCAAATGTATTAGCATTTTGACAACACAGCATTCCACACCAAACTGTGTGGTGTAGATTTACTGTGAAGTACATACACTCTTTAGATAAGCACTGACTTTTAGTGTAACTTTTGTCAGTTTCTATTCCTGTTTGTCTCCATTTACTGAGACACAGTGTTAAGTGTCTGCGCTATTTATTTTTAAGAAAATAGATAATGCCTAATCATTCATTTTTTTGACAGATTTTTACTTTTGAGGTCCAAATATGCCCACTAAAAGAAATTTATAATGTTCAAAATAGAAGGTAGTTTCAGGAGAAGAATAGTATCAATTCAAGTAGTTAATAATTAATACAAGTGTGATTTGTTATTCAGTCGAATATAATTTTAAATTATTCTTTAAGGTCAAATTACCATCCTTCTACTGAGTGCTAATATATTCTGAAGCTCTGGAAATTGGTTTATTCCAAAGATAAAAATATCAATGCAAAGTGTGGAAAAAGTGATAATTGTTTTACATACAGTTTTAAGCAATGACAGAATAGATGAAATCACAATGAATAGGTGGAACTCCCATTTTTTTCAGAAAAGTCAACCCAAGTGTTGTACAAATTGTACAGGTTAAGAGAGGTGTAAGTCTATGTGTAACAGCACCATCTGGTGACTCTATCAGAGCAATGCTAATACAGCTAAATACAGGCTAAAGAAAAAAATATCATGTCGATCTCAGTAAATGGATCTGCTTGATAGAAGAAATATTCACTACACTCAAAATGTATCTGTTCTCAATATTCCTTTACGAGTTAAATATGATCATCCAGTGGTTGGTAGCTTCTGTCTGTGTGGATTCCCAATAAATTTTGTAGGATAAAGTCCCATTTATATATTTGCTGACAACTCAGGAGAAGAAGATGTGTAGACTAACTCTTGTGATGTTACAGTCCTCCTATTACGATTTTATTTTACATAGAGATAAAAGAAAAAACAGACTTCATGTAATCTTTTTTTTTTAAAAGGACAGGCTTAGAGTATATTAAAATGTCTTTAATGGTATTAATTTATGTGAGGGCTACATCCATTTCACTGCACTATCTCAACACATCAGTGAATCTTTTGTAAGTTTACTTTCCTCTTTACTTTGTGCTTCAGCTGATCTAGATTCTCCTTTCCTTTTTCCCTTTTTATCCCCTAAGAAATGTTGATGCACCATGTTTCACCAGTCAGTGGTAACTCTTGTGTATATACACCAGTGTAGCCTTTGATACCGTTTGCTTAAACAGCAGAGGAAATAATTGAAACTAATTTCCTTGAAATCAGCTGAGATTTCAGCAGACCTGAAAAAAGAACAGATTTGTAGCAGAATGCTTTCCAAGCAATCTGTTTAGTTCTGCGTGTGCTTCAACTCAATTTCATGGTAATTTCATAAGGAGGTTGAATTTTAATCCAGTGTGCTGCAGAGCTGAAGCTTTTACCCTTTTATTTAAGTAATACAGTTGGAACACTTTTTTATGCCACTTCAGTTAGTAATATGAATTATTGTTGCGGCACATTTTCAATTTGTCTGTTTTTTAAATAACACCCAATTGCTTCCCAACTAGTTTCCTTCCCACTGCATAGAAGCTAGCAATGTATAGAAAATTTTCCATTTAATTCAAGTGGTTTTCCTCTTATCTTGTCTCTTTTTCATTGCCAAAAGCTTATTTGCAAAGTGTATCCACTTAGCTAATGACAGAAAACTAATATAAGGTAGAAGTAAATTGACAAGTGGGGTTAAGATCAAAACCTGGGAGAAAATATTTTTGTATTATAAGGAATTGTTAGTAAATGAAAGATGCTTGTTTGAATTTCGGGTTGCGGTGGAAAGTTCTACAGATAAGTTACAGAAGAGTATCAGATTGGTTAGCTTTCTCTCTGGATCACTCTGTTGTTTTATAAGGAAGATTATTTGTTCAGCTCAGCAAGCACAATGCTTTTTAGGGAGGATGTGTTGCACCTACTACATGGGAAAACCCTCAGTTTTCTTGTGCATCTACAAGTCTGAGGATAATTTTTTTTTTTTTTTTTTTTAAATAGAAAGGCTATGGGTGTAACTCAGATCTGGATGAATTCTGTGGAAACCTGTATCAAGTTTCAAACATCTAGTAAAAACCTGTTCCTTTCTTTTATTATTTAAACCTACCTTTTATAACAGATCAATCCATTTTAAAGCTACCAATTAGGACAAATCCATCATATTTGTCCAGGCATCACTCATGCGCTTAACTGACATGAAGAACTAGGTTTGTGCAGAAGACCATCCTCAGATGATTCAATATGTCAAAATGCATAAAGACTTTTTTTGAAACACTGCTGTGTTAACATGTGTCCAGAAAAGCTTAAGATGGTCTTAATATTTCACATTAATCTGAAACAAAATGTGTTATGAAGATAGTTTAACAAAATGGTCTGTCTTACTTGGTCCCTGTTATATCACGAATATTGCCTGCCTTCCAGGGTTTTAGCATTGTTTCACAATACAATGGGATTGCAAAAGTTGCCATCAAATATCATGGAAAATATATATAGAAAATACATGTCTAGGAGGCTTAGCTGAAGATATGCACACTTGCAGCCCAGAAGGCCAATCGCATCCTGGGCTGCATCAAAAGAAGTGTGGCCAGCAGATCGAGAGAGGTGATTCTACCCATCTGCCCTGGTGAGACCTCATCTGGAGTACTGTGTCCATATCTGGAGCCCTTAAAACAACAAGGATATGGACCTGATGGAGCAGGTCCGAAGGAGAGCACAGAAATGATCAGAGGGCTGGAGCACCTCTCCAATGGTGACAGGCTGAGAGAGTTGGGATTGTTCAGCCTGGAGAAAAGAAGGCTCTGAGGAGACCTTATATCAGCCTTCCAGTACCTGAAGGGGGCCTACAAGAAAGCTGAGGAGGGACTGTTTACAAGGGCATGTAGCAAAATGCTGAGCAACAGTGGTATTAAATTAGAGAAAGGTAGATTTAGACTGGACATTAGGAAGAAGTTCTTTAATATGACATTGATGGAACCCTGGAACGGGTTGCCCAGGGAGGTGGTGGAAGCCGCATCCCTGGAGACATTCAAGGTCAGACTTTATGAATCTCTGAACAACCTATCTAGTTGAGGATGTCCCTGATCACTGCAGGGGAGTTGGACTAGATGACTCTTGGAAGTCCTTTCCAACCTAGGACATTCTATGATTCTATATATAAAAGTATATCTGAAATAAAAAAATATGACAACCTATTAGCTGCTGATAATACACAGTTTATCAATAGTACTGAGGAAAGATATAGCAATAGGCTATATTGTCCGCTCCTCGCCTTTCTCTTCTATAAAGAGAATTGTTCTCCAGGGCATCAACTGAAAGTATGCGCAAAAAGAAATGTGGTTAGTTTTATTAATTTCCTTTCTTCATAACTGAATAGCCATACTTTATTCTCTGATTCCCCTTGGCACTACTTTGTTCCATTCTTTAATAATAGTGAATGTGAAAAATCAGGATTTGTTCTATTCAGCTGCATTTCATTTTGAGGGCTGTACGGAGATGAGATTTGAAACTGTTCACTGTAATGTATAAGATATCTGGTGGATTCACTTGATGATGCAGTATCATTGCAGATATCTCACTTTGGGTTGTATACTTTAAATAGAAAATTAAGTCTTGAGCTCTTGACTTTTTAAGTGGCAAACAACAATTTCAAAGGAAGACATGTAAGCAGAATTCTTTAGATTTTTTTTTCTGATTGTAAATAAAACCTGTCCAAAAAGAAAGAAGCAAAGTGAAGTGAAGAGCTAAATGATTAGGAAAAAAAAATTAAATACTAACCCTTTCTCATAACTGACCCATTTGATATCTACTGACAAAGGGTTTGAATCTCTGCCACTGATACAAGTTAATGAATGGTTTGTACTCTCAGAATTTGCAAAGGCAGTAAGTTCACATGTGAAATAACTAAGCTTTTTAAATATTCTTTGGGAAATAACAGCTAAGTGAACAAAGTATATTAAATTCTAATCAAGACAGGTATGAGGGATTAAATGAAACTGATTTTACTTTCATTTGAAGAACTTGGAAATTCTTTCAGGGATGAAAGAAACCACTTTAAAACAGAACTGAAATACTTTCCTTTGATTTGGATCATTTTAACTGGTTTTTAGGAATGTGCCAAAAGAACATGGAAAAGAAAATCTGTTCTCCCAAAGCAAAGGATTAGATATTCAAAAAATTGGAAAAGACCTTGTGAAGATCAGTGATTAGATGAATATTCACTAAAGCTGAAAGAAATCTAGTTTTCATTCCTCTTCTTACCTAATTTGCAGTATGGGTTTAAAAGTAAGTTTTCTACATCATAAATTAATAGCCTGATCATGGATATACAAATATCTACGAGTGTTTGGTCCTTGATCGTGTTGTTCTATTAAAGAGCTGAATATCCTTTGGGATTGGTACCAAGTGTGTTCTTATTAAATGTTCCAGAACAGTCTTTCAGCATTAATGAATAATTTCACTCAGGTCTCCCTCCATAAAGAAAAAGAAAATCTTCAAATAAATGAAAAAATATGGTGGCAATAATACTTAACCATGTACTTTATCTTACAATACATGTTTACATGTTTTATACATTGAACACACAAAAAAGAAAATCATAGACTAAGGTTTGTATCACCCAGCTTTACAGGCATTGCAGTTTTATTACACTGTAACTACATTTAATTAGGGATCCAAGTTTCCCGTTACATTTAATAAGAGAAAATATTCCTATGCTACAATTAATTTAAAATTAAAGTCTATGCTTGCTTTTGGTAGATGACTAACATTCTAGAAGTGACTCTTTCTGTTAATGACAATGGTGAGCTAAGATAACTAGACATGCTCAGATGTGCATGTCTAATTCCAACAGGAGATGAGTCTCCCATTATTTACGTTCCTCTAAGATGATCATCCAGGCCTTCTGTAGAGAGGATGGGAATAATGTTAAATGCTGCCAAAACCAAAATAACAGTCTGATATTAATTTTCTCAATTTAGTTGATTTATCCAACTCACTGCCCTTATCAATGTACTTTGCCTAACAGAAGTAAGACTCCTAGGTGCCCATTTTTAGAAAGATTCTTTCTCATGTAGTGAATGAAGGGTACAAAAGTAAATTTGCATGTTTGATCATCCTTATAATTCATACCAGTTATCTGAAGCCACATGGGCTAACTGCACTTCCAGAGCAACTACCTAGCTCTGTCCTCAGTTGACTACCCCATTCCAACTGATCTCCACAGAATCTCTCCCTGATTTCATGCAAGGGAACTGTGAGAGAAAAGACCAAAGACAATCAGCTTGTATATTGATTGATTGCTTCTTTGATCTGATCAGTTCTTAAAAAAGTTGTTAAAAGTTGTTTGGTAAGGCAAGTAAGTTATTGATTAGAAAGGTCAGTATCTGTAGAAGTTATAAAGGTAACTTTGAGGTGGTGGACAGAGGTAAGTCAGGGAGCTAATATGAAAGGAGACTTCAGAAGAGGACTACAGCAAAAGATAAAACCAAGAGCAAAATTCAGGCTAGTGGGATTTTATTTAATTATTTATTTTGTTTTATTTATATTTTATTTTCATAATACCATGTTTGCAAGTAAAGATTCAGCCCTGAAAATTTTGTCAATGTAGTAAAAAAATATGTAAATATGTTTGGTTTTTTGTTTTTTTTTTTTTTGTCTGCCACCCTTATTCTTAAGTGTTAAAGTAAACTGAGCATACTTAAAAGACTTCAGCTGCTGGTGATGAAAAGGTGGTTGCACATTCCCTGCTAGCACTTCACAAGGCTGGAAGTAGATCTCTTTTTCTGAAAAGGTGCCCCTGGACAAATATACTAGTTATTTTTCTTATTTCTCTGCATTTTCAGATCCAGAACTATCCTCAATAGTTCTTCAATAGGCAATTGCCAGATTTGCTTGGCTTGGCTCCTTTTTCGGTTCCTTCCTCAGAACATCCAAGAAGGACTCTGTCCGTTCTGCCCTCGATCCCAACCAGTGTGTTGCTGAATCCAGTACCAGAATCCAGCTCCTGAACACAGCTCCCGTCTGCTGCGGGGCCCAGGCTGGGACCCCCCAGTGCCTGCTCCACAGCATCAGTGGTGATGGTGATGTAATTGCCATCAAGGGGGTTGGGTTCGATACTGGTTTTGTATATATTTGTAGATGTTCTATTTTATTATTATTTTTATTATCATTAAAGCTGTTCTAGTTTCCTTTACTAATCGCTAAGTCTCTCTCCCTTATTCCTTTTCTCTTCCCCTTTGGGGAGGGAGGGGGGTTAAGAGAGAACGTCTCTTACTGGTCTAAGGGGCCATCCCTGACCCTAAACCGTGACAGCTAGTGTCTCATGAAAGAAAATCTTACTGTTTCCTAAGTTATAAAATACCTAATTTAGTGGGAACTCAAGAAGATTTTTGTTGAACTCTCATTTAGCCCTGCTTTATATGTAAATACCGGAGAGGAGGAAACAGTCTTCTAGATTTAGCCTGTGGTATTTGAACCTTGATTTACTTCAGGAACGTAAAAGAATCTGCAAGATCCTCTGAATCATTTCTTGTGACTCTACAGACCACTGCTAGCCATTTGTGAGGTAATGCGCAATCTGCTAAGTATGCTAAGTAGCTCCAAGTAAGCAATTGCTGAGGACTATTAAGAGGAAAAATATATACACAGCCTCTGAATAGGATGCAGATGATTTTCAGCCTGGGACAATAAGAGTACATACAGAGATGGAGGGAACCTTTTCCTTCTAAAAAAAACCCCCAAAAATCTCAAAAATATCTAATCTCTTGAAGGCTGTTTACAGACTTTCTTCTCTTAAAATACCAGTCCAATTCACTACAGATGTGCACATGTTGTAAACTGTTTCCACAGTCATGAATCTGATGATTCATGAATTCAGTACACTGAATGATACAGTAAACTGTAAGGCTATGAGTTTCAGATTAATGAGTAAGAATAAGTAGATCGTTACTTAAAGATGACCTCCCTTAAGGACATGGATAACTCTCTACTGACCTGATAGACATCTTTATATAAGATTGTAAATTGAAATCAAAACTTATTTTTGAGATTAGTTGTATAAACCATTTTCTTTTTCTTGTAACAGAATTTATATATAAATGCAAATGTTTTAGGAGCTGATTTTATAATTTATCTATCATTAACATTTCAAAAAAAGCTTTTAATTCCATCCTGGACTGAAGTCAGGTTTTTAAAGATCAGATTTTTACAAAATACAATTCTGAGTTTCAGCTACAAATACAAATATGGACAATTTTATGATTTACTTGTTTACGATGTTCTCTTATGGATTTTGAGACAATAATAAATGGCCTGGATATCATGATGAGGAGCAGCAGTATGAAGTCATCAAGACAAATTTATAAAATTAAAACACTGGGATATTCATCCCAATCTTTCATTTCTCTACTTATTATTAGGTTTGAGTTTTAATGATGTTTCAATATAATGTTTTATTAGTCATATATCATTTTATAAAATATAATTGCCTGCTAATTTCTTAGCAAATGTTTAAATTACATAATTTAATAATGGGTACTCATTCATTTAATCATAAAATGTTAATTTTAATAACTAAGTAAATGCACTGTAATTATATAGCTATCACTTCAATTTCATAAATGCAATGCACATACTGATAAGTATGTATTATTAATTTAAATGTTGTATCTGATAGCATAATAAAAAGCATACATGTAGAAACCAGAATCTTCACATACTTTAATCAAAATAATGAAATTGTACTTGAGAGGGAAAAAAAATTTGGAAAGTAATAATTTACAGTGACAGTCATATAAAAATTTCTTCATATCTGATTATAAAGAGAACCTATACAGATAAATTGAGGGAGAATATTACTTTTTAAACATTTACTTTTCCTTTCCTTTCTGAACCTTGTAACAGCAAATCTGGGAACGTGGAAAATATAAACCTGTTTGCAGTTATTTCACTTGAAAATCTGTCAATTAATATAGAGGAAAGATTATAATTTCCTAGAATATATAGTACATCATGAGAGATACTATATGTTATTGTACCTCATAAGAGCTGAATTTTAATTTCACCATTTTCTGCTCAACAGGATAAAGTCTCACTACAGAGAACATCTTCCATGATGCCTGGATTTCTCACCTCTTGGAAAGAGCTGTGGAGCTCAGTCACTCAAACAATATAGAAAAATACAGAAGGGGAAAAAAGAACCACAAAAAATGTGGGAGTTGAATGAACGGATTCAACACGGATCAATGTGATCAAAGTTGCCGTTACTTTTATTCTAACACACAGAGCTTATATATCTTTTCTATATCTGTTCACGGGCTATGTTACATTGCTGTTGGATAAAGCTACACAATCACCTTATTCATCATAAAGCAGTTATTATAAAGCAGTTTTTATATTCTTGCAGTTTCTTATCTTGTTCTAGCAGGCTTCAGCTTCTTGTGACTGCAAACGATTCTACAGTCATGTCTCTGCTTTCCCACAATACTGCAGTCACGTTTCTGCTTGCCCATGGTTCTGCAGTCACATCTCTGCTTGCCTCTCAGGCCTGGTTATGCTAAGGCAAGCCTAGACATGTCAGGGCAATAGTGAGTCTGGATGGGCCACATGTCCATTCTCCTCAAGATATATTGCTACAAAAAAAAAACCCTAAACTCAGTAGAGTCCATAAGAGATGTCATAGAAAGAAATCTCTTTTGTGTTATTCTGGGCCTTTGGACAAAAAAAAACCAAACCAGTTCCTCTCATCTGTGTATACATTTTCAGATTCAGATAACGTAAAAAAAATAATTTGCTTTTTTAAGAAAAAAAAAATGGTAACAACAAAAAAATTAGCTGGGTCTACATTCTAACTTTAATAAAGCTATGACAGGAGTCCACTAGCCCCAGATCCCTAGTTGCACAACTCTCTTCTGCATCATTTCTGAATTTTGAAGGTCAGTTCCATCTAAAGGGAGAAATGGGATCTCAGTGGAGATATGATTTATTTTTCTGGTTATGAGTCAAAAGCAGAAGTCTTGGATGGAAACAGGACAAGAGAAACATGAAAGTGAGAAACTAAACAACCCAACCAGTGTTTACAGAACCAAGTATTCCTTTTCAGCTTAGATTCAGAACTATAAAAATTCAGTCTATTTTCTTCCTTAAATGTTCCAAGGAAGTCTAACACTCTTGAGGGATCACAATACAAGCTCATATGCAAGCAAAAAACCTCCTTTATACATATAAAATAAAGTTTTAAAATATAAACCAATGTAGGCCCATAGGAGGAGCTTTTTAAGTATTATGGCCACTACATAGGATAGTGGGAACATATGACTCTAAGGGATCTTTAGGGTAATTGCCTACTACATTGTAGGTAACATAAATATATCAGGCTTTTCAATGAAAATTGTGTGGGTTTGTTTGTTGGGGGTTTTTTTATCCCTACTACACATCTTAGAATTCTCCCTTACATATATTTTGGTATGTGGTCTAATTTCCATCTGTGTTTCTTCAGAGTGAATTCATAGCCAACTACAGCTCTTACTGTGTGATGAAATGGCCTGGAATACTGAACCAGACCCTTCTCTACCCATCAGATGAGTTATTCTGTTATTTGTGGCACTTATATATTACAGGCATTTCATTCTGGCACTTGTGTTCTGTTTTTGATTAGTTTTGCCCATACATTATTAGGAGTGTGACTTGTCAGACATGCAATTGCTAAAATTAGAACAAGAAAGAGAATGTATATTTTATTTTTTGTGGCAGTTGTGTTATTTCTGATGACGTACTCCTAAAACCTAGAAAATGAGCTTTGTCCCAGTAGTGCAACAATTAAGAACAAGCCATATTAGCAGCACTGAAAAAAAAAGAAAACAAGTCCCAAAATACAATATAGAAGAAACTTTTCTAAACACTTTTCCTTTGCTATCTAGAGGTAGAGTTTTCTTTTGAACAATTACCTGTGATAATTCTTTTTGTTCTCTTTATTAAAATGGTATGCTTCGCAACTTCACTAAGCTATACTTATTTTGTAAAATAGTTGTTAATTAGTACATGGGGGGGGGGGGGAAGAAAAAGGAGAAAAAAACCCTGAACCAATCTGAAAAAAAAACCAACCACAAACCCCAGTCAAATTCTGATAATTGGGAGAATCAGCTAAAAGATGATTTTTCTTTAAAACTGCTGAGGGCTTTCAGTTCTGGTCTCTGGATAAAAATTCTGGTATCTCTATAAATGCTATACCACAGGATATACCATGCTATACCAAGGTGTCAGGGGTTGGAAGGGACCTTGGAGATCTTCAAGTCCAAGCCCCCTGCCAGGATCATAGAATCTAGCACAGGTCACAAAGGAACGCATCCAGGTGGATTTTGAAAATCTCCAGAGAAGGAGACTCCACAACCTCTCTGGGGAGCCCATTCCAGTGCTCT